>ML789542.1:210897-221567 GCA_009831015.1 Picea engelmannii
CCAGATCACTCTAGACCACCACTATGGCGACTTGGTTCACCTCAAGTCGAACTCATTGAGTTATACAGAGTATATCATGTGTAAATTATTCATTATTCACAACGGTTAATGAGAATTATTTCTATTCTTTCTCTCCTTCTTCTACCTTTTCCAATTATCTCTGCAAATGTGTGTATCACTATTTAGCTAGATCTATTCTATGCAAGTTCAACACATTTACATGGTATCAGAGCCGATGGACTGCTAAGCAAAAGCTACACCAAAATGTTTTGCAGGTACAAAAGATTGAAGACAGTGGAAAGATGAAATTCCAAAAATAATTCATTCTTACACCATACAACTATTTTGCATGGAAGCAGAAAATAGCCATACATCTCTGATTCAGAGGGTTGTATAGGTTAACCATGAATACAGATACAGAGCCAACATCGGAGATAGAAAAATCCAAGTACTTAAATCACATGGATGAGGCACTCGGAACAATTTGCAGTCTTATTTCTCCCAATCTCCTTTTTCATATATCTTCATGTAAGACTCCCAATGAAGCCTGGACCATCTTGGAAGGGCTCTTTGGAAAACAGGATGAGATGAGGGGACACATGCTGGAGGTGGAGCTGCTCACATTGGATCCAAAAAGCTTCGAGAATATCCAAGATTTCTTTACAAAATTCAAGGATTTACTGTCGATACTCAAAGCTTGCAAGGTTGATAAATCGAAGGAGGAGAAACAAATGGTTCTCACCATTCTCTCCAAGCTTGGACCTGAATTCTCTGTATTCGTATCCACATTCCATACTGTCAGATTCACCTCTGGAGCCACCTAGAAGATGCCTTCTCTTGAGGACTTTATCAAATCCTTGACATAAGAGCAAACCAAGCTCATCAACATAGGTGCAATCAAAGGCCCAAGGGCGCATGCACTCACTGTGCATGATGACAGCCACAAATATCAGAAATCTAAAGATAAAGATAAGCAGAAATCTCATGCACATACGAAGAAGGAAGGGTACACAAAACCCTTCACCGATGCCTCCAGATCCAAAGGAGAAAAGGGAAGAAAAGGAAAGAAATGCATGTACTGTCACAAAGGATTCCATTCGGAATCTTCATGCATGAAAAAGAAAATAGATCTGATGTCTCAGATACTTCAACAAAACAACCTTGGAGATAGCATCCCCAAGGGTGCAAAGAAGAAGAAGCCAGAAGATCTGAATTCCAAGAAAGGAAATTCTAGCCATGTGTTGATTGCCATCAACTCCTCTCCCGATGCTTGGATCGTAGATTCAGGAGCATCACATCACATGGCTACCTCAGAAGCAGTCTATTCTTCTTTGGATGCATGCAAAGGTTCTCTTATTCTGATGGGGGACAACTCTTCTATCGAAGTCACCGGAAAAGGAAGCATTGAACTCACCAACGGAAGCTTCGAGAACGTGTTGCATGTTCCCAAGCTTTTTGTCAACCTTCTCTCCGTGTATCAAATGATGAATTCCAGCATCGGAAAGAAAGTCATATTCACACCATATGCCATGGACATCTACGACATGCAAACCAACTCCAGGGTTGCTACCAGTGAGGTAAATCATCAGTCTACATTGTATACATTTTCTGAATTCATTGAACTTGATTCTGCTTTACTGCTTACTCATGATGATGAAAGTAGTAGGATATGGCACGAAAGGTTTGGACATTTTAGTTTCAGATACATGCAACAATTTAGCAAGCATAGATTAGTTGATGGTCTACCAGACATCCATTTCTCCAAGGGAGTATGTGAGGGATGTGTTCTCGAAAAACACCCTCAAGAGAAATTTGACAAAGGAAAGTCTCGACGAGCTTCCGCACCTTTAGATCTAATCCACAGTGACCTTATGGGTCCTTTTCCACATCCATCCATCAACAAAGCGAGGTTTGTTCTCATTTTTGTTGATGATTTCTCATGTTTTACTTGGATCTACTTTCTCAGCCAAAAATCCGAGGTCTTTCAACACCTCAAAGATTTCAAAGCTTTGGTTGAGACACAGTCCAGAAAGAAGATCAAAGTCCTCCAAACTGATAACGGGGGAGAGTATGTGAATCATGAGATCCACAATATTTTCCATGAGGCAGGGATTCAGTTGCAGCATACAGTTCCCTACACTCCGCAACAAAACAGAGTTGCCGAGCAAAAAAACAGATCTCTAAAGGAGATGGCATCTTACATGTTGCATGCAAAGTCACTACCACAGAGACTATGGGCCGAAGCACTTAACTGTGCAACATACATCCAAAACAGATCTCCTCATAGATCTGTCAAGGATAAGACCCCCTATGAGGCTTGGAGCGGCCTCAAACCGGAAGTGGCCCACTTTCTCATTTTTGGTTCACGTGCATGGGCCCGGATTCCCTCTTAAAAGAGGAAGGCACTTGATCCACAGAGCACTGAGTGCATTTTTGTTGGATACCCCAACGGTGTGAAGGAATATCAACTTATTGATATTTCCTCAGACTGACTCATCATTGAGCGTAGTGTCCAATTCGAGGAAAGTGTCTCGCATGTACCTCAGCAGTCACATGCAGACACCTTCATTCTTCCACCTGTTTGAGATGATGAGCATGCACATGTTGACTCTTATTCAGATGAGAGTTATGATTCAGAGGACTCAAATGATTCAGATTCAGAGTCAGTACAGTCATATGCAGAGTCACAGCATCCTGATGCAGTTGCAGAGCCAGAGCAGAGGCCCAAGGCGGCACAGACTACTCTTCAGGATGCAGGGGATCTCGTTGGTGATCCAGCCGATACTAGGAGGACTCGATCTGATTTCGAGGAGCCTCCTATTGCACTCACTACCACTGAACCATTGCCTTCCAGGCATCTTTTCTTGGTTTAGTCTTCAGATCCATAGTCTTATGGCGAGGCTGCTGGAAATCCCTTTTGGGAATCCACCATGCAGAAGGAGTACAACTCCCTCCTCGAGAACGAGACTTGGGATCTGGTTCCCCTTCCTTCTGGGAGAAAACTTGTCAAATGCAGATGCATCTAAAGGACCAGGAGTGCAGCGGATGGACAGATCAGCAGATACAAAGCCAGGCTTGTCGCCAAAGGCTTTCAACAAGTTCATGGTATTGACTATGATGAGACATTTGCTCCAGTAGCGAAGATGGATTCCATATGATTGGCACTTGCCATTGTAGCAACCAAGGGATGGGAAGTCCATTAGATGGACGTGAAGAATGCATTTCTTCACGGTAATCTCTCTCAGGAGATCTACATGGAGCAGCCCCGGGGATTTATATAGGACTCATCTTTGGTTTGTCGACTGAAGAAGTCACTTTATGGCCTCAAGCAAGCTCTGAGGGCATGGTAGGAACTTTGTATGTTGTAAATCAGACCCGAATGTATACATGCTCAAGACGGTTGATTCACTTCTACTTTTAGTTCTGTATGTCAATGATTTGTTGATCACCGGTTGCTCGACTTCAGCGATTGCTGCAGTCAAGAGGATTCTTTGTGACAGGTTTTTGATGATGGACATGGATCCGCTACACTTCTTCCTTGGACTTGAGATCAGCAAGGATGCATCAGGCATCAAACTGTCTCAAGCCAAGTATGCACGAGATCTCCTTGAGAGATTTCACATGACAGACTGCAAGTCTGCTCCGACTCCTTTCCTATCAGGAGTCAAACTTGAGGATGGTGGGGAGACTCCACTGGTTGACAGCACACTGTACAGACAACTAGTGGGGAGCTTGTTGTATCTCACACACTCCAGACCAGACCTCTCATATGCAGTTGGCACAGTTTCCAGGTTCATGCAGGAGCCGCATGAGCTACATTGGAAAGCTGCAAAGCATATCCTTCAATACATATATGGCACCATCACCTTTGGGATTCATTATGCAGCAGACTCTACATTAGATCTCATTGGTTTTACTAATTCCGACTGGGCTGGTGATAACATTGATTGCAAGTCCACATCCGGTTACTCACTCAGTCTTTGTTCCAGGCCTATATGTTGGTCGAGCAAGAAGCAAGCTGCCATTGCTCTATTTTCAGCCGAGGCAGCGTACAGAGGGGTAGTTAACATAACCATTCAGGCTATGTGGCTACAACATTTTCTCACTAAGTTGGGCATTCAGTTTCATCGGTTGATCGTCATCTGGTGTGACAACCACAACACTCTGAATTTCTGCAGAGATCCAATTCAGAGGCAGCGGATGAAGCACATCGAGATCCACATGCACTACATCTGGGACTTGGTACACGAGGGGATCATCGACTTATAGTTATGTCCTTCAGCAGAACAGACGACATACATTTTCACCAAGACCTTCACTAAGCAAAAATTCCATTCTCTGCGAGGTCGTCTTGGAGTGAAGGACATAGTTGCTTAGCAACTATAGTTCTTCCTTTTTTTTACATACATTCTACCTTGAGGGGGGGGGGTTTCCCATGAGGTTTTCCCTCTTTCCTCACTTTATTTTCAGTGTATCTTTTGTACTTGGGTACCTAACATGGCCTTGTTGCCAGGACCCAATCTTTATTTTCACCATAGTGATGTTCAGGGGGGGCATTGGAGTTACTTCACACACACCTAGGATTTCTTTTTCCTAAGGTTTTTATTTGTTTATTAGTCATAATTAGTCATTATCCAGTCTCCTATATTTTAGGAGAGAATATTCCACCTGGAGAATATTCTCTTTCAGTTCACACTTCAGTTTGACTAGTTGAGTTGAGTTTAGATGTTGCATTGGGATCATCACCATGCTAATTCAACCTTGCCTTGGTATCATCACCAAAGTGGCGCATTAGCCTTGATTCCTTGAGTTAACTCCTCACTAATTTCTATTCAGTCAGTTAACTGAAGACTAGTTGACTAGTTAACTCAACTAGGTGGCAGTTCACTCCCGTAACTGCCTGAGAGACTAGAATAGGTGACAGTTCACACCCGTAACTGCTGGTGTGTGTCCAGACCACTCTAGACCACCACTATGGTGACTTGGTTCACCTCAAGTCGTACTCATTGAGTTATACAGAGTATATCATGTGTAAATTATTCATTATTCACAACGGTTAATGAGAATTATTTCTATTATTTCTCTCCTTCTTCTTCCTTTTCCAATTATCTCTGCAAATGTGTGTATCATTGTTTAGCTAGATCTATTATGTGCACGTTCAACACATTTATAGGTATCATAGCAAAGGTTTTTGAAGGTTTGATTGTTTGCAAGTGTTTTGTTTTTTTATGCTTACAAGGTTGAAGCTCACAAGAGGAGAAGGTCAACTTGTAGAGTCAAGTTCTCGACTTTCAAGAAGGAGAACTATACATTTACCGCAGGCTTCAAGGAGGCATTCACCAAGAATGGCTCATGAGGAGAGTCATGAAATCCCTACTTCAGAAGATGAAACTTTCAAAAAAAGCTTTTTATGATATGACAAAAATGGTGAAAGTTTTATTTGAAGAAAGGAATGCAAGGTTGTAAGGTGAAAGCTCAAATCCTCCAAGAGGTAATGAAGATAGTGGCGATAAAACTCCAAAAGGAAATGGAGGGAATGGTGATACTCCACCTCCTTCACCTCCATCTTCCACTTCTTCTACCATTTCACAACCACCTCCAAATTCTCCAAAAGAACATGGTAAAATTCCTCCACAGACTCTTTTGCTTAAGCTTGATATTAAGTTTGAATTGCCTATATACAATGGAGAGGTAAATGCTGAGAAATTGGATAACTAGATTCGTCAAATTGAAGTGTATTGTAGGATACAAAGAATCAAAGATGATGAAACTAAGATTTAGCTTGCTTCTCTTAGATTGGAAAGTGTAGCACTCATTTGGTGGGAAGCCGAAACTCAAGAGGACATGAAAAATCATGGTAAAGTTTTATCCTCTTGGAATGATTTTGTTGTTGCTCTTAAAAGGAAATTTTATCTATTGGCATACATGCAGAAAGCTATCATGGATTGACAAAATTTTAGACAAGATAAAGGGCAAAGTGTGCAAAGCTACACTCAAGAATTTAGAAGAAGAACTTTGATTTTGGGTATAGATTTATCTTCTCAACAAACTTTACTCAAATACATTGGAGGATTGCATAGTTATTTGAGACACACAATTCTCATGTTTAAACCTACAAATCTAGATGAAGTTTGTGTACAAGCAACTCATTTGGAAGCAAGAGGAAAGAATACTCCTGAAGAGGACAACAAGAAGCCATTTATTAATGGAGACAAGGGAAAGAGGAAATTCAAACAAAATGGAAGGAATAATGTTTCAGTCAAGAAAGAGGGAGAAAAACTCACATGTAAACATTATTCAAAATATGGCCATGATGAAGACCATTGTTGGAAATTTCATCGTGAAATGAGACCCAAAAAGTTCAACAACAAAGGAAAACCAAAGACTATTGCAACTACACAACATGATTTAGGATCTGATTCAGGAGATGAAACAAAAATCACAGCCATGGGTTTTCAAGGTAAGGACTCTATTGCAAGTACTAGTTCTTCAAGTAGTAGCCTCAATAAAAATCAACATGAAAAATAAAGTATAGAGCTTTTCCACATAAGGGTTATTTCAAAGCATACCAAGATAGATACTCTATTTGACACTGGATCTCAAGCAAACCTCATTTCTGAAGATACAGTTAAGAAATTGCATTTGGAAACTACTCCTCATCCTAAACCATGTCCTCTAGGATGAATATGTCACAAGAAGATGTAAACTTAGATTTGCCATCATTGCAAACTTTATAGATGAGTTAGAGCTTCATGTTATTCCATTGGATATTTGTGGTATTGTGTTGGGAAGCCCATATTTATTTGATATGAGAGCCATCTTTCATCGTCATGAGAACAAATATCATTTGCTTAAAAATGGAGTTGAGTACATTGTTAGAGAACATACAAAGAAGTTGAATTTGTCACTTGTAAATGTTGGACAAATGAAGAGATTAGTTAATGCTAGTAAGAACTTTGTACTCTCGATGATGAAACCCAAAGACAATGTTTAAAAAGAAGATTTTCGAGGTTGTGATGCAAAGTTAAAATCTGATTTATATGAGGTTGATAACCAATATGATGAGATGTTTCAGGAACCAAAAGGATTGCCTCCTAAAAGGGGTATCCAACATGAGATTCAATTGCAACAAGATTTTCCTCTTCCAAACATTGGTATGTACAGGATGTCGGTCATGGAGAATGTTGAAATTAAAAAACAAATCCAAGAGTTGCTTGAAAAAGGCGTTATCATGCCAAGCACATCGCCATGCGAGTCACCAATTGTTTTATTACCAAAGAAAGATGGTACATGGCACATGTGTGTAGATTTCATAGCCTTGAACAAAATTACGGTAAAGAATCATTATACTCTTCCTAGAATTGATGATTTGCTTGATGAATTGAAAGATGCTAAATATTTTACTAAGTTGGATTTGAGAAATGGATATCATCGGATTAGGATTGTTGAAGGAGACACATGAAAGACATCTTTCAAAACAAATCAAGGTTTGTTTGAATGGATGGTTATGTCATTTGGGCTTTGTAATGCTCTTGCTACATTCATGAGAGTTATGAATGATGTTTTAAGGCCTTTTCTTGATGATTGTGTGATTATCTACTTGGATGACATATTGGTATTTAGCAAATCTCTTGAAGAGCATGTTATGCATGTGAAGCCAGTTTTAGATGTCTCGAAGAAAGAAAATTTGTTTTTAAATGTCTAAATGTGAGTTTGGAAAGACCTCGCTTATTTATTTGGGACACATTGTTGGAGGAGGAGAACTTAAAATAGATCCTTCCAAGGTCAAAGTCATTTTGGATTGGCCCAAGCCCAACAATGTGACAGAGGTAAGAAGCTTTTTGGGAGCAACCCAATATTGGAGAAAGTTTATGGCTAACTTCTCTTCAATTGCAACTCCATTACATGCAATGACAAGCATCAAGCAAGTTTTCCAATGGGGAGGCAAGCAACAAAAATCTTTTGATGCTTTGAAGGAGAAGATTAGTTCAACTCCAATTCTTGCACTTCCTGATTTGAGACAGGCATTTGAGATACAAACGGATGCAATAAATTATGCCATGGGAACAGTCTTGTTGCAACATGGTAAGCCCATTTATTTTCATTCTTAAACTTTCAATGGTTTTGTGATTAATTATCCTACATATGATAAGGAGTTGTATGCATTGATGCAAAGTGTGAAAAAATGGAAACATTATTTGTTGGGAAAAGAAAATATCATTCACACAAATCATCAACCATTGCAATACTTACAATCACAAACAAAGCTACAACAAGCAAGGCACTTCAGATGGATGGGTTTCCTACAACAATTCCACTTGGTTATCAGGTATAAGAAAGGCATTTATAACAAAGTTTTTGATATGTTTTCTAGGCCTATTGTTAGTGCTTCAGTTATTCTCAAGCATAATTCTACCATGCATGAGAGCTATGTTGAACAATATGCTTTAGATGTTGATTTTAAAGAGGTTTATGCAACTTTGTGTCATTCTAACTGTTGTTCCTGAGATTACTCTTAAGGCTCGAAGGGTAATGTCATGGCATCATGAATATGAAAGAAAGTTTTTGAAAGGTGTTTTTTCTTCCTTTAGCTATATAAGAATTAATCCTCAAATGAAAACAATGATAGAACATGAGAGAGGTCGTAATTTGTCATTTGAGTCGATTTATAAAATCAAGTGATATGAGGGAAACTTACAAAAATGTTAAACAAAATGAGGCATCAATGCAAGATGAATATTATCTTGTTCACAGTAGAAGAAAATAAAGAATGCACCCTTGAAAGGATATGAGATACAGTAATCCAAGTAGCTCACAGGTCTTGTATCTATTTATAGCAAATACACAGGAAAAATTGTTTGCTTATCAAACAACCAATAAAATGTGACCACAATAGTTGTAGTACTAAATTGCAATCACTCACTTATCAAGGAATGACATAAAGAAACTAGAAATATGAGATACAAGAGAAAACATAACTCAAACTGCACAAAAATTGGAATCTTCGTCTACACTTGTATTAATTCTCACAAAAGGAGAGTTTTTCTTATTACATCTGGCAAAAAGTAGTCTGTGTTAAGTCTTTAGACTATTTATTTATACAAAATGTTCTCAACCCTAAGCGGTTGGAATTCTCATAATTTGAAAACAGTAAATATTACAATGTGTAAAATTCGAAGAGTTTCATTCCCATCTTCTTTGTCCCTTTGTCTGTTGGAAAAGACATTTCTTCTTCTTGTTCTCTAGCTCAGAAACAGTTGGCCTTTAATCATGACCTATATACATGATATGCCCACGTGGTCTCATTTTTTCCCAGACGCGTTGGCTTTCCCTTGCTCAACACATTGAACACATCTTCCTACGAATTGCACCACCAATCTGGAAGGCTTTGTTGTGTCATTCGCCACAAAAGTATATAACTTCTTTTCTAAGTGAGGCAACCTATCTTCCATTATCATGTCTTATGAAGATATAGACTATAGTTGCAGACTAGGATTGACTATCCACTTATTAATTTGGGTAATATCAATTTGTTTCAATTGCAAGATTTCAGCCCGAGCCTCTTCCATGCTTGTCTTGAAACTAAGTTGATTTTTTGCTATATCAAATTGCCCCAAGACTTCAGAGATATTATCTTTTTCGAGGTCCAGTGACTCTTTATCGAGTGAATAAAATGCTTCTTCACTTCCTTAGCTAATCTTTTACTTTCAACTATGTTAGCTTCCCAGGTTTTCAGTATCATATCGCCTCGAGTTTGCTCTGAAAGAGACAATCTAGAGACCATGGCTACTTCCTCTTTTGTCGATGACACAATTGCCTCCTGGAAAGTAGTTTGAGCTACAATGGCCTCTCTCTCCTTTAAGCAAATGTTATTTAAATATTGGTCTACCACCCGATAATGGTTTTGGACAGCTTCTACCTTAGTAAAAAGGCTTTGTTGTGCCGATTCCAGTTTCTCGCGCACCTCCAACACCTGGGCTTCAAAAACCGCCATATCTACTGTCGTGTTCTCAGTCAAGTTTATTTTGGCTTGCAGTTGTTTGACCAACTCTCCCTGCTGAATGGTCAATTCTCTACTTGTCTGTAAATTCTTATGCATTTCATCGAGACTGATCTTGAGTTGTTGGATCTCTTGTCTGACACAGGCTCTAATCTGCTCAAAACGCCTATTCATCTCATTTCTTACATTTTTCTCCACTGTCTTCATTTGGTGTTGCAAATTTCCTACCAGTAGGTCCTTCTACTTCAATTGTTCTTTCATATTCCCAACTGAATAATGATTTGTTGTGGAAAAATCTCCCAATGTGCCTGCTACTTCCATAGCGAAATCTGCCTCTTCTAAGGCCTGTCCATCAAATAGCACCATGTGTCTCTTGACAGTTGCACCCTCCTTTTGGTGTGTTTCTCTTCTTACCACAAACCTCCTCTTCTTGCTGAAGAAGAAGTCGGAAGGAGGCATCTCCTCGACCGAAATATGAGTAAGATCTTCTATAAACACTACTTCGGCACTTGGGTTTCCCTGACTGATCTGTAAAGGGGTCAAAGATTGTTCGACAACACAGGTATTCCAACAGAGGACGAACACCTTCAGTAACCACTCACATAACCAAATCAAAGATCAACACACCGATGTTTTCACGTGGTAAAACCCCTACGGGGAAACATCCACG
>ML789542.1:224454-242363 GCA_009831015.1 Picea engelmannii
AAATGCATACTAAAGAAACACACTTTTACCTAACGACATATTAGACCAAGTAGATCTTAACTGACTCCTAAGTGTCTAAATATCCTAACAAAGACATAATGGGGTCACCTATTTGAGTGGTATGTGGTTGCCATGTTGTATAAGTAACCGACTTTTCTGGTGTAGACAACAATGCATCCTCTCCCTTTTTTATCAAAGCTTCAATTTAAGCTTTTTTTTTATCATCGGGTTGATTCGATGGTGCAGTATTTGCCCTCTTTGTCAAAACCTCCGTTTTCACCAAATTTTCCTGAATGTTTTGTCCACTCGAACTTCCTGCTTCTAACTTCTGGGTTCCAACTTCGTGCGAGGCTGGAGATGTCGGAACTTCTCCCTATAAGACTTTGGGTAGACTGTTTCTTCGGTGTCTCTGAAAATTATGTAACTCAGCGAATTCATTTGGAGCCAGAGTCTGGACTCAGCTCAATACTTCCTGATAAGATCTTGCCCTCAGAATATCTCATCCTGTGGGGAATTTTCATGCTCATATCTCTTCGGATTGTAAAGAGCCATGTGATTTCCTACAACCTTCTGGGGATTATGTTTCTTGAATTCAATGTTTACAAGCTTAATGTCCTTTAGGGCCGTGGCCTCTACCTTTGAGTGGTCGAAATCTAACAGTGAAAAAGTACCAACCTGTAAAGGAAAGGTGGGCTACACTTTTTTCTGCGCTGCCTTGAGCTCTTTACTGATTCCTCCTAGCACAGTTTGATGTGCTACCTCTCGGCACACCAATCGATCTGGTAGGAACATTGGTAAGGCATGTAGAGGAACGAAACATCCAAAGACCCTGATGTAAGAGAAGTGTTCTTCAATGCACCAATCCACTATTTTTCCCAGGTTGGCCACTATGTGGTCTGAAATCATGGGAGGTGGGCAACCGTATATAGCGATATGCATCAGCACCACCACATAGTTGCAGATTTCGTAGAAGAAGTACTTCGCTTTATCCTCCCACAACTTGGAGTGATATAAATGTACTGGTTTGGTGTTGGTCGGAGTCCAGCTCCAGCCCATCAAAGGAAAAGGCATCATAAAACAAACGACTTCCATAAGGTATGCCGACATGTAAAACGGGGCAGGTCGTCCTTTGGCTTTCAATGACTGATATTTCGTGATTTCCTTGGCCAAACCGTCTGATAATATCTTGGCCCAATTGAAAGAAAAACCCTCTGCAACTTCATGCATGATAGGTACCCATGATAACAGGAAGTGGGCATAGTTTTCTTTTCTGAAAAGTCTACATAGCATCATGGCCACATACATCATATGAGCGTCTAATGATTTAGTGGCGTATATGCCATGGGTGTCTGCACTGAATTTCTCGAGGCATGCCCACCAATTCTTGATTAAGTCAGGGTAATTCTTTACACCTTGTGGGCACTCTTCTTCATCGAACTCCTTTAAGAAAGCGACATTATAACTGTGTTTGAATGTTGGGGATAGTTTGTACATCACCTGTATGTGTTCTGGTCAGAAAGATCCAACAACAACTTTATGTGAATTGTGGATGGTCCTAGTCGAGACATCGACGTTCTCCAGGGCCTAGCCTATCATGTCGTTATACAGCACGAGCCTCGGTCACGTGGCTATTTTATGTAGCTCTGATTGGGCTACGTATTTGAGCTTCGTCACCTGAGTTTCAGTCCCCTCATAATCTGACTCTTCTGGATTGTTGCTCAACTCATATTGTAGGATATCGCATACTTGTGTCCAGGTTTTTATGGTGTCCACAGCTCTCGGCAATGTGTCCGAGAGGATATCTGTGTTCTGGCTCGAACTCTCACCATCCGCTTTAACCATTTTCCTCGGAGCCATGATAGTAGTAAACTTAGAACCGTGTTACCTATCACAAAGAATGCACAAAACTTCTTATCTTGCTAAAACTTGCTCTGTGAAAAATGCGAATGGAATTTAGAATGCAATATCTTTTTCACCTTAAGTGCATCAATTTGTGTATACCTTCACTGACAATGTGTTTACTTTCCTTAATGAAAAGATTTGGGCGATGTTCTGAGATCTTATTTGAAAGCATTTGCCCTAGATCAACTATTAATGCCATTAATGGTTGGTGGTTTGTGATCAGGATATGCGAAATAATATTTGAATTTATCAACGAAAAATTAGTAAAAAATAATAGTGTTTATCCCATCAACTAATCATGTTTAACCTTGAATTTTTTCGGGCTTTCGAAGCTCGGGATATCCAATAATAACTCGATATATGATTTCCGAAGTTCGAAACCACGAAGTGATTAATTACTCGCTAATTGTTTTTAATCTCAAATTAACCTTGTTTAGCGTTTACGATATTTCGGGAGTTCGGACTTTGTGAATTTAAAATGCGATGTATGTTGAATATCCGAACTTTGAATGTGCAAAGTTATTAATTAACCTTTAATCGAGATTAGTTTATTTAACCAAGGTTTAATATTTCGGGACTTCGCGTTTCGTAGATTTACAAGTTAGATCTTCTGTCGTTTTCCCGAAGGGCCACTTCTCGCAGTGACGTGTTAAAGTTTAGGAAGGTATACGTGTATATGGTGGCTAGTATTTGTCGAACGCTTTTAGCGTATCAGGACTTTGAAGGTGAGGCATGTTGAAACGCCTGAAGTACGAAACTTCGAAACTCGAAACTCCGAAGTATTCCTTAGTGATTTGACTCTTTAACGAGTAGGCGGATCCATAACTCCTAAGAGAATAGGATCGTTTGATTAGATGGAGGCCTTCATCGACAGTGAGAATCAAGAGCGCGTTGTTTTTATTTTAAAAGGGAAAGAAATTTATTTAAAGTCTAAAGTTTAGAAATATACATGTGTTCCAACACTAACCAAGTTGAGGAATTGGATTACCATGTGCATGGTAAGCTTTTGTATCATCTTGGCAAGCTATGTATTCCATAGGGTGAAATAGTCAACATCATAAGAGAAGCATGTTCTTCTCTTATTGCTGGCCACTTTGGTATAGACAAGATGATGGCTAATTTGCAAAGGTATTGCTATTGGTCTAAAATGAATAAAAGTGTTTCAAGATATGTAACAGGATGTTCATTATGTGCTACAAGTAAGCCTAACAATAGAAAGTTGGGTTTGTATACTCCACTTCTGGTTCCTTCTCGTCCTTGGGAAAACATTTCCATGGATTTTGTAGGAGGATGACCCATGTCTAAAAAAACTCATGATTATCTTTATGTTGTGGTTGACCGTTTCAGCAAAATGTGTATTTTGATGCCTTGTAAGAAGCAGGTTACAGCTGAACAAACGACACAAATGTTCTTTCAACATGTTTGGGTTGCCCAAATCCACTATTTCTGATCGAGATTCTCATTTTATTATAAACTTTTGGTCAAGCTTATGGGCACTCATGGACACCAAGATGAAAAATAACACAACATTTCATCCACAAACTAATGGTCAAACAAAAATGGTGAATAGAACAATATTACATATTCTTCGTGGTTATTGCAACAAACATCCTAAGCTTTGGGATGAGCACCTACACTACATTCAACATGCTTATAACCGGGCTAAGCACTCTTTGACTCAAACATCTCCATTTGAGGCATGTTTTGGTTATTTGCCAAAATCTCCTTTAGATTTTATCTTTGGGAAGGATATTGCTATTGATGGTCATTATAACATTGATAGAGAAAAGAAGTTCATTGAACAAATTCAGTTGGTGCATCAAATGGTACAAGAATAGTTGGAAAAGAGCCAAGTCAAGTACAAGAGAAGACATGACAAGCATCGCGTTGATCACAGTTTCCAAGTTGGAGATGAAGTTTGACTTTACATTAGCAAAGAGAGGCTTAAAGGAGAAGGTTAAAAACTTAAACCAATTAGATATGGACCTTTCAAGATTCTTGAAAACATTGGTAACAATGCCTTTCGTTTGGATTTGTCTCCTTATATGCAAATGTATGTAGTTGTTAATGTTGAGAATTTGAGATTGTATGAGCCTCCTTTGATTGATGATCAAGGAGAGCATGTTCATATTCCTTCCATAATGAGTTCTCGCCAGAATATCTTTCAAAATTGCATGAGGACACAATCCTTGACAGAAAGATAAGAACTTCAAAACGAGGGAATGTGGAGTACCTTCGTGTTGGTCTTAAAGGCACAAATTAAAGCAAATCTAGATGGATTGAGGTTGGAAAGATGAGGAAATTGTACCCTCATCTTTAGATTGACTGAAAGTAGTATTTTGGAGGTCCAAAAGCTTCCCAATGGGGAGGATTGATTCAGGGGATCAAAAAATGCTCAAAAATAAAAGTCCTCAGAATTGCTCGAAAATGGATTCATTGCGTAGATCTTGTCCTCACGATCCCAACGCAACTTGAACGAGCTCAAATGGAGTCTGTATGGCTGCGATATCGCGTTCTGTCCACTTTTCCAAAGGCCAAAATTTTTTTTCACTATGCAGTCCATACAGTCCATGTGTCAGTTGACCGTGCGACCGTGTGACTGATGTGGCAAGTGCTGATGTGGCAAGGTGATTTGGTAGCTTAGTTGGCACGGATGTGGACCAATGGTGTGTTGACACGTGTCAACGTACGGGGCGAATGGAAGGGGGCCATGTGGCACCCCTTTGTTGGTTGTTTGGTAAAATTGTTTGGAGTCCACCGAAGTCGAACCCGCAACCTTCGGGCGTGGGCAAAGACTTGGCATAGGTCAGGCTACCATCCCGCCTACGAGTAGTACTTAACCATATTGTTTAAAACAATTATTTAAACTTGAATTTAAGTTTAATCCGGGCAGAAAAGGTCCAAGGCTTAGCCTCAACCCTCGGTCACTACACTGCATCCTTTACCATATGACCTCGATTGTGGACTTGCCAATGTTCAAGCAACAAATGTGTAAGTTTAGGTCGGTGCCATGCCACATGAGGCCAGGCGACCGTAACCTTCGTCAGAAAAAAGGTGCTAGTCCCCCTAACAATGCAACAAATTTGCCTGAATTGCAGAACGACGCACGTGCTGGGTTTTGGGCACGAGAAATGCTCGAAGCCAGGTTCAGTGGGACAGAGGTGCGTTTTGGCGAGTAGGTACAACAAGCTATTGGGGAAAAACTTCCAGGGAGTGTATTTTTCTCAATTTTTTGCCAAACTAGGTGCAGGAAGAGCCCAACTAGGGGTTTTTTGACATTCTGGAGCCATTGAAGCCATCTATTTTGCATTTTGAGCATTGTAAAGCACAGATTTTGACACTTGGAACATATAATGAAAATGATCCATTGGAAGCTGGACCAGGAGATGTAGCCCAAGAGAGGGGTGAACTCCTTTATCATTTTGTTGTGTTATGTGCTTAATTTTGATGGTTGTTTATGACTATTTATGATGTTCATGTTAAGTAAAAGCTCATTAAATTTATGTGCTTGCAAACTTGATCCAATTTCCTAAGTCATGTAACTATTTCACTTGCAAATTTGTATACACAAACTTTTTTCATTTCCAGATCAATGAGGATGTCATTCAGGTATACAACCACAAAAGAATCAATGAAGGTTCACAAGATGTCATCCATCAGCCTCATGAAAGTTGTCGAGGTATTCGTCAAGCCAAAGGGCATACCAACCATTCGAAAAGACCTTCTTTAGACTTGAAAGTAGTTTTCCATACGTCGGTACGTTCTATGGGGACCTAGTGGTAGTCGTACTTTAGATCAATCTTACTAAAGTACTTGCCCCCCTTGAGTTGGTTGAGAAGCTTGTTAATTAAGGGAATTGGGTACCGGTTCCTGACCGTGTTTTTGTTCAGAGCTCTGAAATCAATACAGAGTCACCAGGTCCTGTCTTTCTTATGCACAAGCATAATTGGGCTCCCATAGGGTGAGGAGATTGGTCGAATGTGCCCTTTTTGGAGCAACTCTTGAATCTAGCGCTTGATTTCCTCATTTTCCAGAAGAGAGCGTTGATACACTGGCCCATTAGGCAAAGGAATTCCAGAGGTCATCTCAATTGAATGCTTGACTTGACAATGTAGAGGCACCCTAATAGGTGAGGTGAAAATGTCGTGGTATTCTTCCACGACTTTGTCCACTTACTTCTGTTGCATAGAGGAGCTCTGTGTGGAAGCCATGGATGTGGTTAGGACCTTCTGATCACTTTGAGACCAAATGACAAAGTGGAAAAACTTCTCAGTCTAGGAGATGACCTTCCTGCATTGCTTAGCTGAGGCCAAAGTAATTGTGGTAGGTGGAGCTACCTCTGGTATCCTGTACAATTGTCTGCCCACAATGACAATGACACTACGAGGTCTAGACTCATATACATCATGATGTTTCCACATATATGATTGGCCTAAAATAATGTCACAAAATTCAAGTGGGGAAACATTATTGATGTTTGGGTAGCATCGGAAAGACATTCTACTTGATTGATAATTAATAATATGATTATTAATTATTAAGCAATATTGTTAATTATAATATTATTAATGTAATAATATATATAATAAAATATAAAGTATAAATATAAAATATATTTATATTATATGTATAATATAATATAATATTTATTACCCAAGGGACGCATCTCTTCATGGATGGTCACCATATGTTCTTTATATATAGAACACTCATCATTGTAATAAGATATTCATTCACATGCAATATCATCTCATATAGAAAATTCAACATGGTATCAGAGAGGGATTGGGCTTGACTCCATCATATGAGGGCCCAGGAAAATGAGAGTAGAGTAAAGGCTTGGGAGTGTTAAATTTATGGGGTTGTTGCAATCTCTATGCACAATATATTTACATTTTACTCCTACCTAAATTATTGAAATAATTCCATAAATTATGGTGGGCACTAATTTCTGGTAAAAATGTCTAATCACCTAAATATGAGGAATGTACTCCATATTTACTTCTACCTATATTTATGCAAATGTATTCTCCAACTATTTATAAGAAAGAAAATTAAATTTATTTTTCAAAGAGACATGTCTTTTTTGGATCAATTTAATATTACTATAAAAATACACAATAATAGACACACATATTTTTCTCTCTCACACGTGGGAAGTGATCTAAGGAAGAGGCCGAAGTTTCTAAGTAGTTGAAATTTGCTGAGTGTAATTACTTAGTGATGTTCTAGAGTTTACTTAAGTAATATTCTTGGAATTAATTACCACTTGCGGAAAATTGTGGTTGTCTAATTTAACACTAGAAAATCAACATGGTTAGCCGTATGACATCAAGCATATGATGGATGTGTGTTAGTAGAAGACATATCATTTCTAGGGTCACTGGATATAGTTGTGCACAAGATAAATTGGTCTCCTCTAGGAGATTCTTTTGTTGTTGTTCTTATTTCTTGTTCCGGGCATGTCACGGTTAATAGATTTGAGAAGGAGCCATAATGACAGTCACGTAAAGAAACATGAAGCAAGACTATCCAGACATAGAGTTGTGCACATCCATGTAATGAAGAAGAAGATGATGTTAGCACATGCAAAGGGAGTGTTGAGATTTTATGTAATTTCAGAAGTTATTCTTAAGTGTTAATGTTTCAACACCGGGCTGACATTCTCTCGGGATTAGTCATGGTAATTTGACCAATGGATAATTGTTGGAGTTACTTCACACACACATAGGATTTATTTTTCCTAAGTTTTTTCCTTGTTTATTAGTCATTATTCAATCTCCTATATTTTAGGAAGAATATTCCTCTAGGGAGAATATTCTCTTCAGTTGACACTTCGGTTTGACTAGTTGAGTTGAGTCTAGATGTTGCATTGGTTTTATCACCATGCAACATTGGGATCATCACCATGCTAATGCGCACTTTCCTTGGGATTGTCACCATACTGGCACATTACCCTTGATCCCTTGATCTACTCCTCACTACACTCTTTTTAGTCAGTTAACTTAAGACTGGTTGACTAGTTAACTCAACTAGGTGGCAGATCACTCCTGTAACTACCTGAGAGACTAGACTAGGTGGCAGTTCACTCCTGTAACTGTTGATGTGTGTCCATATCACTCTAGACCACCACTATGGCTCATTAGTTACTCATGTATCTTATATCTATTATAAATCATTCACTCTTTGAGTGTGGAATACGGTTAATGATAATTCTTTCATTCTTTCTCTCTTTCTTCTTCTTTCTCCAATTCTCTCTGCAAATGTGTGTATTATTGTTTAGATAGATCTATTCTGTCCAGGTTCAACACATTTACATGGTATCAGAGCCGACTGACTGCTAAGAAAAAGCTACACCAAATTATTTTTGCAGGTACTGAAGACTGAAGAACGCAACAAAGATGGAATATATGTTTTACTCACCGATAATACTTCCAACGCATCATAATTATTTGGATTGGAAGCCAAAGATTCTACTTCTTCTCAGAAGTAGAGGCTTATACCAAATAACCATGGCAATGGAAGTAGAGCCTAATTCCGCCGATGAGAAAAATGACTTTCTCAATAGACAAGATATGGCCATAGGACTTATCTTCTTGTCTATTTCTCCAGACATTCTCCACCAAGTATATGATGACTCACAAGAATCAACTCCAAATGAATTATGGACCAGATTGGAGGTTCTATTCTAGAATAAAGAAGATTGTGAAGATTTCATGCAGGAGGTTGAACAGATAGAGTAAGAAGAGAAACCATCAGAAGATCAAGTCTCTTATTATGAAGAGTCTTCTACAAAAGTATTTGCACAAATTTGTATTCCAATAATTGAAGATGATGTCTACTACATTTCAGATTTGTTTTCTGAATTTCATGTGGAAGATATATGGCATGCATCTCAGGGGTCACATGCAGACACTTTTCCATGCGCAATGCATGCATCTCAAGAGACAAAAAGGGAGCCGTGCACATCAAACTCAATTCTGATATTTTTTGAGCATTTTTTTAGAAAAAAATTGGATATTTGAATTCATCTCGGGAAAATATCCAATTTCAAAAAAAAAATCGTCCGAAATGGAGTCCGGGAAGTGAAGTTATGATCATTTTAAAATCAACCAAATTTCAGCGTTTTTTCCGAAAACGGTCGCACGGTTTTCAAAATTTCATCCAAACTTTATTTGGATATTCTTTATTACAAGAAGATAAAGTGGATATGTGTGGACATCTCAATGGTGCATATACTTCATCAAATCCGTGGAGACATCTACATCTTCAATGAGCACAAACTTGCACAGTTGCGAGGTCTTCTTGGAGTGAAGGACAATGTTGCTTAGTAACTGCTTTTTGTTCCTTCTCATTTTTTTTTACATACATTGTACCTTGACGGGGTGGGTGGGTTTCCCATGAGGTTTTCCCTATTTCCTCATTTATTTCATTGTATATTTTGTATTTGGGTACCTAACATGGCCTCGTTGTCGGGACCCATTCTTCATTTTCATCATAGTGATGTCCAGGGGGGGTGTTGGAGTTACTTCACACACACCTAGGATTTATTTTTCCTTGTTTATTAGTCATTATTCAGTCTCTTATATTTTAGGAAGAATATTCCTCTAGGGATAATATTCTCTTCAGTTGACACTTCAGTTTGAATAGTTGAGTTGAGTCTAGATGTTGCATTGGTTTTATCACCATGCAACATTGGGATCATCACCATGCTAATGCGCACTTTCCTTTGGATCATCACCATATTGGCACATTACCCTTGATCCATTGATTTACTCCTCACTACACTCTTTTCAGTTAGTTAACTGAAGATTGGTTGACTAGTTAACTCAACTAGGTGGCAGTTCACTCCCGTAACTACCTAAGAGACTAGACTAGGTGGCAGTTCACTCCTGTAACTACTGGTGTGTGTCCATATCACTCTAGACCCACACTATGGCTCATTAGTTACTCATGTATCCTATATCTATTGTAAATTATTCACTCTTTGAGTGTGGAATGCGGTTAATGATAATTCTTTCATTCTTTCTCTCCTTCTTCTTCTTTCTCCAATTCTCTCTGCAAATGTGTGTATTGTTGTTTAGTTAGATCTATTTTGTGTAGGTTCAACACATTTACAATAATGACCCTGGCATGGTCTTCTAAGGACATAAGACTCAAAGTGTGTGGCTTTCAACATCCGAAAGGACTGAAATTCTTCCTGTGGCATGGATGGCAACTTGATCAGGAAGAATGGTCCTTGTAGTCACAAAACACTTTGTTGAGTACGTGACAACTCCGGGACACTCAATGTGCATATTGAATAAGGCTTTATATGGATTAAAGCAGGCACCTAGAGCATGGTATAGCAGGATCGACAAATTTCTGACGAGCTTAGGATTTACAAACAACAATGCATATCCTAACCTTTACTTTAAGGTTGTGGATGATGGTCTGGTAATACTACTATTGTATATGGATGACCTATTTTAAATAGGCGTGGAAAAGCTCATCTCAGAGTGTAAGAGAGAAAAAAATTGGCTGCTGAGTTTGAGATGAAAGATCTCAGGATGATGCATTACTTTTTGGGTCCCAAGGTACGACAGAGACAGGATGGGATCTTTTTGAATCAAGGGAAGTATATAGTAGAAATTCTGAAGAGGTTTGGGATGTTGGATTGCAAGGCAATGGCTACACCTATGATATCAAATATGAAGTTGCTACAGGATATGACTTTAGAGATTGTGGATGTTACTTTATACAGACAAATGGTGGGTTCGTTGATGAACTTGACGAACATAAGACTGGATATATGTTTTGCTATGAACACCCTGAGTCAGTATATGGAGCAGCCTAGGTAGGTTCATTTGGTTGCAGCAAAACATGTGATGAGGTACCTTAAGAGTACATTGGATTATGGTCTCAGGTATGTGACATACCATGAGTTTGGGTTATATGGATATTCGGATTCAGATTGGGCCGACAATATTCTTGATCGGAAGAGTACTTCGACATATTGCTTCAGTCTAGGCTCCAATATGGTTTCGTGGAGCAGCAAGAAGAAATTGTGTGTAGCACTCTGTACAGTTGAGGCAAAGTATGTGGAAACATATGCAGCAAGGCACAAAGCAACTTCGAAAATTGATGACTATTGGACTGAATTTGACTTGTAGGTAAGACCCACAAGAAGAGGACGACGAGACTTGTTCTGGAGGACAAGTGATGAAGTCAATAGGTTGAAGATCCAATTGGTATTCAGTGCTCGAGAGGGAGCCAGACAATCAGTTCTAGAGGGAGCTGGGTACTACATTAAGGAGCATGAGGCTCCGCCAGATCTAGAAAGTAGTCATGTGTGGTGGTCAGTACGATTGAAGCTAAGTGTGCATGTGCAACAAGTCGTGAAGTAGTGTGGCTTCGGAAATTGCAGACTATTGGACTGAATTTGACTTGTAGGTAAGACCTACAAGAAGATAATGTTGAGGCTTGTTCTAGAGGACAAGTGATGAAGTCAACATGTCGAAGATTCATTTGATATTCAATTCTCGAGAGGGAGCTGGGTACTATAGTAAGGAGTAAGAGGCTTCGTTGGATGCAAGAAGTAGTCATGTGTGGCGCTCGGTATGACTGAAGCTGAGTATTTGGCAGTATGTGCAGTAGCAATGTGGCTTCGAGAACTTATGTCTGGGTGATTTGGTCTCGTACTGGAGGCGACCTACATTTGGTGTGACAACCAGAGTTGCATGAAGTGGTCAGAGAACTTCATGGTCTATGACAAGTCGAAGCATATCGAGATCATATATTACTATATTAGGGATATAGTGCAAAATGGAGCAGTGAGGCTCTAATTTTGTGACTATAGAGGATCAAGTTGCATATGTGTTTACCAAGCCATTATCAAGGATGAAGTTTGAGTACTTTAGGGACAAGCTTGGCGTGGTCCCTCTTTAGAGGGAGTGCTCTCATCTAGCATGAAAAAGGGTTGGCACTGAGACATGTGGAACTCATCCATCATGAAAAAGGGTTGGCACTGAGTGTTCTCATCCAACATGAAAAAGGGTTGGCACTGAGTGTTCTCATCCAACATGAAAAAGGGTTGGAACTGAGACAGGTGGAACTTATTCGGCATGAAAAAGGGTTAGCACTGAGTGTTCTCATCCAGCATGAAAAAGGATTGGCACTGAGACACGTGGAACTTATCCAACATGAAAAAGGGTTGGCACTGAGTGTTATCATCCAACATGAAAAAGGGTTGTCACTAAGACATGTGGAACTCATCCAGCATGAAAACGGGTTGGCACTGAGTGTTCTCATCCAACATGAAAAAGGGCTGGCACTGAGTGTTCTCATCCATCATGAAAAAGGGCTGGCACTGAGACATGTGGAACTCATCTAGCATGAAAAAGGGTTGGCACCGAGACATGAGTGCACATGATCAGGTACTGATGCATCGCAGGGAGTGAATGTCCTGGGGACATGTTGTAGCTATTGTGAGCTACCCACAGACCTTGGTTGCATGGGGTGAAGTCATGTTGCACTATGGATATCCGAGGATGTATAGATTCCCATGTTCAATAGTCAATGGATGTGAGCTCGTGTGGTATCAGACTTGGAGTTTGTGTCTCATGGAAGTGACACTTGGTTGCTAGACACTTGGTACAAAAGGGAGCAATGAGGCTCCAATATGGTGCAGAAGGGAGCAGTGAGGCTCCAATATGTGGCTACCGAAGAGAAGGTTGTGGATGTGTTGACAAAGTCGTTGTTAAGGACGAAGTTCAAGTACTTCAGGGACAAGCTTGACGCAATCCCTCTTTAGATGGAGTGATGGCTTCATATATTATCTTAGGGTAGTGGATGTCATGATGACATGTTGTAGGCATTGGAGAGCTACCCTCCGGCCCTAGATGCATGTTGAAGAGATGAGGTACAAATGTTATCGCAGGGTACTAGATGTCATGCATAAGATATCCAAGTTTTATGTGGGAAACTGGATAGTCTCATGATGACATGTTGTAGCTATTGGAGAACTACCCACATGCCTTGGATGCATTGGCTGTGAAGTCACGAGGGTGCACATGATGAAGTACATATGCATTGCGAGGTAATGGATGTCATGGTGAAATGTTGAAGCTATTTGAGAGCTACCCACAAGTATCTTCAAATGTAATCTTGGCATAATGTAGAATGTCTCCCTCACTGAGAGGGAGTGTTGATGTTTGGGCAACATCGAAAAGACATTCTACTAGATTTATAATTAAAAATATGATTATTAATTATAATATTATGAATGTAATAATATATATATAATAAAGTATAAACTATAAATACAAAATATATTTATATTATATGTATAATATAATATAAAGTATAAATATATTTATTACCCAAGGGACGCATCTCTTCATGGATGGTCACCATATGGTCTTTATATATAGAACACTCATAATTGTAATAAGATATTCATTCACATACAATATCATCTCGTATAGAAAATTCAACAAACATCACACAATACCTCATCCTTTAAGGGCTCGATGCCATAGGACATGCGACATTGTTGGCTGACGCGAAGATCTCGTCCTTGGTCGAGCGACCCGATGTTGTACAACTGTGAATGTGGTGTTGTCAGCAACTGGATCGTTTGATGACCTCTGTTGAGATGAGGTTCTTTTGGCTTCCGCTATCAACAATGAAATGTAGTGGAGCACTCTTCTTCCACATCTGCGAGTGAAAAAGGCGCTCACCTTCCTCTGACTCTTTTGGTTCATTTGGTTGGATCTTGGTGGTAGCAACTATGGCATTGGGTTCTGCATCAATTATTCGCTTCCCTTTGTCTATCTCTGAATCAGAGTTGGAGTCTACATTTGACTATGAGGTTTTCAACTTAGCCACTAATGATTGCTTCGAGCGACATTCATCAATGTTGTGCCAGGGGATTTTATGGAACTCACACCATTTCCCAATGTCTTTCTCTGTCTTCCCATTACCTTTCTTTGTTTGCGGGTTAGATTGGTTTTCCATCCTTGCTTTGTCCTTTGTTCGATGTGTTGGGGCCGCCTTTGCCATGCTTCTGCTGTGATGCATTCACAAATCCAAACTCCTATTTATTCCTCTACTTAAAAGTTTGCTCAATTTTGACAACATATCGATATGCGGCTTCCAACAATGAGATGTCTAGAAACTCCATTTCTGTTTGGATGTATCTATGTAGACCCCCACGATATTTTAGAACGAGATGTCGCTCAGAGTCTCTAATACCCAGGTTGGTGCGCAAGGTATGGAAGGTATTTGTGAACTCCGACACTGTTTGGTCCCTCTCCCAATGCATTGTGGTCCATCTCATGTACTGGTCGTTGTAGTTTCCAACAGGGTAATATTGTTCCCTGACCACATCCATAAAAGAGTCCTAAGTGGGATCAACCCCAAATATTTCAGACTCCTTTGTGGAGTTCTACTCATAGTAAGTCTTCCACCAATGTTTGTCATGGGGGACCGCCTTAAGGAGCACAAATGTGGTCTTTTCCCTATTGGAAAAATTGTGGAGAGAGAAACAACCTTCTAGTATATTTAACCACTTTTCCAAAGCATTCACATCTACATGACCTTAAATTATGGGAATATCAAAATTAACTTGTACCTTGAAGGGGGCGATGCCTCTAAAGTGGTTGCTTGATGAAGATGCATCTGTTGTTGTCGGCAGTCGTCGAAGGATTTGGGAAAAATTATCGATCATCTCATTCCTCTGTTGCACGAGGACTTCCGCGAGCAACATCTTAATATGATCTCCTGCTCCCTCATCTCTCTTTTACTCCACCATGGGCACCCGTTAGGGTCAATGAGGATAGTCTTCCAAGGGCTCAACTAGTTCGAGTCCCGATGCCTTATACCCTGACCTCGTTGGGGACATGCACAGAGAAATAGATAAATAGCACACCTCTCTAATACCACTGATTTGGATTTACAAGGGAATGAAATGAAACACATAAATAAGACAGAAACACAAAGATACAATAATACTCAATTTCTATTAAATAATGAAAAATGCAAAGACTGTAAAAGAAAATACAAAGTGAAATGAACTCGCTAGAATGGTGGTAGCTTATCTGTGAGAAGAGATGTGACGGCTACACACATTTGTAAGAAGATGGTTACAATGAGGCTCCAAAGACTTTTTTAACATAAAGCATAAATGAGAAAACCTTGAACATCCAAAACCCTAACCCCATGAGATGAAATGCCAAAAGGTTTGTGGGCCCCGATGGTGGTAGTTGCTACGTCAACTTCTCGAGGGCATAACTTTTGCATATGATCTCCATTTGGGGCGTAACTTTTGCATACGATCTCCATTTGGGGCGTAACTTTTGCATACGATCATCCTCTAAGTAGTTGGCTTCAACGATGTCCACTAACACATTAAGGTCCACATTTGCCATTTACAAATTAATAACATATGGGTATTAAAAAGGTTGTCCTTTAATAGCGAATGCAATCACCAAGGTTCAATTCCCTTTTGGGTGCTAATAAGGTTGTCATTCAACAACCACCAAGGTTCAATTCCCCTTCAAGGAAAAAATACGTAGTTGAGGTTAGGTATAATTCCTTTAATAATTTTGATGGAAGGTTAAATTCCATTGTTATAACAACTTAGGGTTCCACCTTTAGCTCAATTGGTCATCAACCTCCTCCAGTCCATAGGACTTTGGGAGGTCGTGGGTTCAAGTCCACCTGATGCTCTCACAGAAAGTACTCATGTCGTCTCAAGTGGCTTGGTATGCTACATGTGTGATGATGGATCATAGTTTGGGCGAGAGGTACAAATGTAATAGCCCCCCCAAGTGGTTGCTAGTGGGTCATCTATGATAGTGATGGATGATGTAGACCAAACTTCGAGGAGGTCAAACCCTCAGCTTGAAAGAAAAGAAAAAAGAACAAAAAACTTCTTTTTTTTCCTCTCCTCACACCAAGGTTGAACTCCCTTCATGGCTTGGTTTATGTCTTTTGGATTGCCATATATGACCCACTAGCAAGCACTAGGGGGGTTGTACCCTTCGATGAATCCTTGGTCCTCTTCATGCATCGGGGAACAACCACCTTCCTGGAATAAACCTCAAGTAAACACAAGTGTCTAGAACTACTGGTGCTTGGATTTGAACTCTAGATCTCCTAGGGTCGTGAAGCCTCTGGAGGAGGGTGGTTTAACCAATTCACCTACATGCTCAAGCCCAAAGTGCAAGCTACTAATGTGATGTTTTCTCGTTAAGTTGAACAAAATTGCAAGCCAAGCCATGAGAGATGAGAAAAGTTAGTGAAAGCGATGCATTGTTATAACCATTACCATGGTTTAATCTTCATAAAAATGGCCGATGCACCATTGATCAACCCATTATTGTCAAAGGGTAGGTAATAGTATAATGTACACCACATTCACCTCTTGATAAATGGTAGATGATGACCATTATATTAGTAAAAAGACATCTATTAATAAAAATTAAAACCACTTATAAACCTCTTGGTAAATGATTAAAAATTAAAACCACTTATAAACCTCTTGGTAAATGATTAAAAATTAAAACCACTTATAAACCTCTTGGTAAATGATAGATGATAGTCATTGTACTAATACAAAAACATCTATTAATAAAAATTGAGATACTTATCTATACTTGAAAAATAAATTAACAAGTGAACAAATTCAACCTCTCCTCCATAAAAAAATTCTTTCCAAAATGATTTTGTTAAAAGTTACAATAACACCTATTTAATAAAAACTTTACCATAAAACAACTTTACTAAATTCTTTTAACCTATTTTTAAATAACCTAAATCGTGACCTTTTCAACTCACTTCCAAAATATTCAAACCAAACTAAAACTAATGCGTTTGTATAAATGGTTCGCCCGTCGAGGGACATAGAACCGGTAAGGCAGCTTACGATCGGTGCGTGACGTCTTCAACCCATGGTTATGCAGGCAGTTAAAAAAAGAGGATTGATTTTGAAAAACGTGTAAGAACTCTGTTATAGGGCTCTAGTATTCGATATATTCGTGTGAGTCCTCTGCGAGCGAGGGGAGGGAAGCATGGCAGAGTCAAAGCCGGACGACGATGCAGTGCTTATCGAATTCCTGTCTTCTTTGATGGATTACACTCCCACCGTATAGCTCATCTCCACCCTTTCCCTAATTTACGTTTATCACATGCTTATTTCTTCTCAATTTATCATGGAATAAAATAAAGCTTTTCATCTTTTTTTTTTTATTTGCAGATCCCAGATGAATTAGCAGAGTACTACCTCAGCAAGAGTGGCTTTCAATGCCCCGACGTAAGAATGTAATTATTTTTTCCTCCCAATTTTGTTTCAAATTTCTGTTTATGATGAACTCCGTGAGATTCGAAACTGTGACCTCTACTTGGTAAATTGCACTCACTAATATCATGAATATCAACTGGTAATAAACCCCGGCCCCCGCCCCCCCTTTTTAATGGAAATAAGTTTATGTTAGAAATTTCCTATACTATCAGAATCCTGTTGGCGTGCAATTGTCAAACCTTTCTTGAAAGTTTTTCTTTAAGCGGATTATTGTCCACAAGAATGGCTACAGGCACGCCTGGCCCATAGATAGAATGGTTCGGTCAAAAATGACGAAAATTGTCGATGGGGTCCTTATTCAGTGGTGAAGACAATGGATGCCAAGCATTCACCCAGGTTCAATTCTCCCAGAGATGATAATAATCAGTTGGGCCAGGTGCAAGTGTGGTTTTAATTTCGAGTCCGACACAAGAATGCCCTATCACTGCAGTTTAGCAGAAGGAAAGTACAAGAATGCCCTATCACTGCAGCCTAGCAGAAGGAAAGTGCTTGTGATTATCGGTTCGCCCTTGAGGCCTGTCTTGCTGGTGAAGACGGCTGAATACTTGTGGTGCCTGCCATATTCGAGGCAATTGTAATTCTTATGGAGTTTAAAGGAAGCACTTTCAGAATAAGAGAAAAATTCAGGAAAATTTCCAAAGATTTATGGACCAATGAGCAAGAG
>ML789543.1:0-18448 GCA_009831015.1 Picea engelmannii
TTTCTTCTGTTGTATCTCCCAACTTTCAGCCCTTTTGGGTATGAAATTTTCTTTTATGTAGTTCTCTTATATTTCTTCTCTACAATGCCATAGGTCTGATCAAAATTGGATGTGAAAAGTGGAATTTATGGTAACTTCCCCACAACTTGTTGATTTTTGGCCTTTCCATAAGATCTCACTTGTATAGCATGCCCCGCACACAATAATTGATATAAAATTCTGAATCTCATACCCGAAATACTACAGACTGTCCACTATCCAATGAAACTAGTCCCACTCAATTTGGATACTCTAGGAAGAATTTATGATTGTTTTACCTAGAACACCTTCTTGAGACTAGTCAAATACCCTATCTTCCGCAGGGTGTATCTACAAATTTAAGATGAATCAGAATATGAAATTTTTACCACAGATACCTTACTAATTTCTGTGAATATCCTCCGGAGGTAAGGGTCTGAAACATTACAGAAAAGTTTTTACAACGAAAATTCTGCAATGACTCAGTTCAAGATGATTCTCGAACCCTATCTTGTACATGTTGTATCTCCGAAAGTATAAGGCCTCAAGAGATGAAATTTTAACCCAACGTACCTTAATCTGTCTACTAAATATCCTCCAAGCCGTTCCTTCTGAAACATTGTAGAAAACAGTTTATAGAGAAAATTCCAAGGTGTCTCAGACGTAGCAGCGAAACCCCAAGACCTTGAGCTCTGATACCATATGTTAAGAACCACATATCAATATAGCATAGAAAAACCTCAGAAAAATTACTTAACACCTTGAAAAAGAGATAATTTCAGATAATAGGCCTCTTCGAGGGGGTAACCTCCTTTTACCCCACTTAAATGTTCAAGTAC
Organism: Picea engelmannii; assembly: GCA_009831015.1. NCBI lineage: Eukaryota > Viridiplantae > Streptophyta > Pinopsida > Pinales > Pinaceae > Picea > Picea engelmannii. The sequence continues at coordinate 858 of ML789543.1, forward strand.
AAGATGATTCCAAATGAAAATGTCTTCTTGGTATATATAGGAGACTAGGAGGTATAATTAGAACTAATGGAATAAAGCTGACATAAATAAAATAACATTACTAATGTAATATGCCCCAATTAAGGGGTAATGAGCCAATATTAGGGCTTAAGAAAGAATTTCCAGGATGACGCAACAAAGATTTTGTAGTTGGAAACAACATTTAGAGGCTTCACATTAGTCTTGTACATGAAACTACAATGTACTACACCAACAGGTCAAGTGAGGACATTGGAAGAAATTTGACAACCATTGTTGAAAGAATTTAAGTAGCCGAAATTTGAGTCGCAATACATTACATAGTTGAACGAAATCAAACAAGTGTACACTGAGTTAGTTTGGGACTATGATGAAAGATTTAAGGATTTGATGGGTATATTGGCATTCCAAATTATGGATCAACAACAAAGAGAATGGTTTATTGCACAACTATTGCCACACATTCGTTTCCCATTGATACAACAAAAGGTTGCATCTCATCTTGAAGATTTGTAGATTGTGATGACATTGGAATCATCTCTTGTAGGGGATGGCCTGGGGATGGATCAAGTCCATACGCAGTTATCTTCCTTGAAAATCCAATTAGTAGAACTTACTAAAGGAAAGGAGAAGAGGGAACAAGTCTAGTGTATCACATGTAGGATTGAAGGCCACCATCAGGATGAATGCCCATCCTTTGCGCAGTGTTTGGCGAATGGAGCACCGAACCCATTACCAGAAGGAGGGTACTGTAAAATATGAAAGACATGGGGACATCACCCACCGAATTGTCCATTGCTGCAGAAATACCATAGTACGCCCCAAAATTTGTTTTGTATCTTGTTCAAGTCACTAGGTAATGAAGAGAAGGATTGACGTGCATTCACTTTGATGAGATAGATAACTTTAGCTATGTATAGAATTTAGGAGGAAAATACTACGAGAGACAGAGGTGTTCCATAGTATAACAATTCAAGAGGCTTTATTCTAGGAGGTCGAGGAGGATTTGGCAGAGGTTGGGGCAGAGGAGCTTTTGGAATAGGAGGTAGAGGACCAACAATATGCTACAATTGTAATCAACTAAGAGACTTACATTTTTTGCCAATGTTTTTGAAGGAGATCAATTTCTTCTCTATGAAAACTGTGGAATATTTTGAATTTGTATCATCATGGGATGTACTATAAAAATTGTATTTACATTTTATATACTTTTTGGGGAGGTTACTTATAATTATTTATTTCTTTCTCTTTAAGAATATTTTGGTTGTCATGGATATTAACCATTAACTACTAATTTATTAAATATTATTCTTAGTTAATCAATTTTTATGTGTCTATATATCTTCATTAGTAGAAAATAATTACTTCTTATACTCTCTGTTAAACATTTAATTTTCTATTATTTCTTTCATAAGTTAGTAGTCGAATTAGAGTTAGATTAACTTTAAATATATTAGATCATTAACATTAAATTCTTTATAATAGTTTGCATTAACAGATTAAAGAACTTTTTCCAGATTTGTAAAGCTCATTGAAAGGTTTTTGGTCCATTCATGTGGAGGGTTTTTTCATACCCAATAGGAAAGAGTCTAATTGGGCATCTTTTATTTTTTAATCCCCTACAACTGATGCTCGATATTTGTCCTGTCAATAGAATTGTCACTAGAAGGAGGGATGGCATTGCATAGCTAACTCAATTTTGAGAAATACATCACCCACCAACCATTTCACACATATTAGTGAATATTTGAATCTAAAAGCAATCATTGGAGTACCCACTTTCTAAGATTAGAAGAATATTTTAGAAAAGATAGAATTAGAACTAGATATTTGACATGCAGTTTCAAATGAGGAAGTGGATGCATTAAGATGAATAGTGAGATCTTATGCTAGATAAATTGGTGCATTACATGTCACTGCTTTAGTTCCTCCTTGAAGAACTATGACAAGAATTGTAACTCAAACACGCGAAATTACTTAGTGCACTCAATGGAGGATCTTGTTCACCTAACACTCCAAGAAATATCTGAACCTCTCAACCATATTCCTCCAACCTTGAATCTTGTTACATATCCTACATGGACTCATCAATATGAAAGTGACAATATCAAAGTGAGTCTGAATAGGAATAATAATTTGGAACTGGAAATTCTAATATGGCTCATAATGAGAATCATGATCAACCTTTGTTATTTCAAGATGCCCATTGTCGACCTTGCTCGGTGACTAAACTTCTCAACAATTTTCCCAGAATCCTATATACTACTTCAGTCTGTCTATCTGTTCGAGGGTGATATGTTGAACTAAAGGACAATTTTTTCTCCAGCCTCTTCCATAGAGTCGTCCAAAAGTGTCCTACAAATTTGGTGTCCCTGTCTGAGACTATGCTTCTAGGCAATCCATGTAGTCCCACAACTTCTCTGAAAAACAAATTGGTTGTGTGTAGCATTGTTTGTCTTCTGGCATGGTATTAAATGTGCCATTTTTTAAAATTTGCCCACCACAAAAAATATGGAATCGCTCCCTTTTCGAGTTATAGGCAATCCAAAAACAAAATCCATACTGATTGCATCCCATGGCCTCTCTGGAATTGGAAATGGCTGATACAAACCATTGTTTTATTGTCTTCCTTTTGCATACTAACAAATTTTACATTTATTCACAAATATTTTCACTTCTTCCCTCATGCTCATCCAATAATATGAATTACTCAGTTGTGAAAATGTCTTATCATGACCAAAATGTCTAGCTAAACCTCCACTATGTTTCTCTTTCAGTAGGTTATGTCTCATTGAGAATTTCGGTATGCACAGTTGGATTCCCTTGAATAGTAATCCATCCTGGATCAAATATTCAGTCGACATGCTTTTGTCTACCAAAACTAATTCTTGCATGCATCATAAGATTCCTTGAAATATGAAGCTTCTTTATACATCTCCTTGAGGTGTTCAAACCCTAACGTCTTCAATTGGAATTCCTGTACAATCAAACTCCTCCTCCTCAAATCATCTTCAACTTTGTTAGCAGTTCTAGCAATATGTTTAATAACGAAAGTAAAATTATGCATAAATTCTACCCATTTATCATGTCTTTGATTCAACGTTTCTTGCCTAGTAATAAATTGCAAAGCTTGATTATCATTGTACAAGACAAATTATTTAGGAATTACATAGTGTCTCCACTTCTTCAAAGATTGAATCACTGCATAAAATTCTTTGTCATATGTGGAATAATTCTTCTTGGTGTCATTCAAATTCTCACTAAAATAAGAAACTAACCTATTATCCTGACTCAAGACTGCTCCAATAGCTAATCCACCTGCATCACATCTCACCTAACTTTTTTTTTCCAAAATATGGTAAGACCAAAATTGGTTGTTCTGTGATTTTCTCTTTGAACATTTGAAACTTTTTTCAACTTCCTCTGTCCAACTGACGGACTTGTGTTTATTATTCACAGTTTCTAGAATGGTGCACATATACCAATATACCACTGAAATTTCTGATAAACTTTCTATAAAAACTTGCTAACCCATGAAAACTTCTTACCTCAGATATGTTGCTTGGCGATGGACATTCTTTGATTGCTCTCACCTTTTCTGGATCCATCTTCAATTCATTTGAAGAGATCACAAAACCCAAGTATATGAGTTCCTTCTTCATAAAATAACTTTTCTTCATATTTATTAGCAGCTTCTCTTGCTGCAACTTTTCCATCACTAATGTCAAATGTCTTAAGTGTTCTCCATTTGTCTTATTGAAGATTAGTATCTCATCCAGATATACTATGACAATTTTTCCTATGAATTCTTTCAATACTTCATTCATCAATATCATAAATGTTCTTGGTGCATTTGTCAACCCAAATGTCACGTCCAACCAATAAAACAATCCTTCATTTGTCTTGAATGTTGTTTTCCATTCATCTCCCTCTCTCATTCTCATTTGATGATATCCACTCTTCAAGTCTAAATTGGAAAAATATCTTACTCCACTCAAACAATCCATCAAACCATCCATCCTCGGTAAAGGAAATCTATACCTAATGGTTATCTTGTTGATGGATCTGGAATATGTACACATTCTCCATCCTCCATCCTTCAATGTGTTTGAAAAGCAGGATCGTGGAGCAATAAAATAAAACAAATGTGGAAACAAAACACAAAATATACACAATACGATAGAGACACTGATTTATGTGGTTCACCCAGTGTGGGCTACGTCCATAAGATAAATTGCCAGGTCCTTCCTTTATTATTATCTATCATATGAAGGGATACAACCTACAACAAACCCATTGTAACTTCCTCTTCTTTCTCTCACAGTCTCTAATCTCATAATACAATATTCAGTATCATACATAGATGCAATTCATTTCTCTCATAACAGAGGGTTTTCTTCTAGGCCAAAAAACCCTAACATAATTTGTACCATTAGATCTGTGACCTTATAGTGAATGGTCCATATTTACAATGAAATTACAATATACATTTACAAGGCAATTTTTCCTTCGGGGGATGCTGACCTCGAACACCCATCAGGGGTCATCTGGCCCCCGGACCCCCCAGCCAGGGCGATAGCCCCCCCAAACCCCACAGAGGGGGTAACCCTCCTCTGAATTCCATCGCGTGGAAGAGTGTACATACTTCTGGGGTGTAAAGTCTTCATGGGGTATAAACATGGTTGAAAACAAAGGACCTCTTAATCAGGAAGATAATCAGTCTCCACAACCAGCAATCTCCCACTTGGAGACTGATCTCAACAACTCCACCACTATTGTATATGATGGAATTTGAACCTTCTTGGACCTGGAAAATTTCTCATCTTCATCTTCATTCTTGAAGACTAACTGAAACTGAGAAATAACTTAGCTTCTCCCTGGTTACTCCCTTTGTTAATATGTCTGCAGGATTCTGGCTAGTGTGTATCTTTTCCAACTTCAAATTTCCATCTTCCAAGGTGGATCGTATGAAGCGATACCTCAACTATATATCCTTAGTATTCGAATGGAAGGCTGAGTTCTTTGCAAGATGAATTGAACTCTCACTATCATAGTACAACCTACTATTCTCCTGCTTCTTTCCCAATTCCTCCATAAGCCTCTATAACCAAATCATCTCTTTACTAGCCTCTGTAGCAACAACATACTCTGCCTCTATTTTTGAAAGTGAAACAACCTTTTGCAGTTTCGAAATCCAACTTATTGTTGTTCCACCTATAGTAAAAACATACCTTGTGGTGCTCCTCCTGTTGTCTTTATCACCTTCCATATCTGAATAAACATATCCCTATAGAAAGGTGTCTGAACCTCCAAAACATAATGCATGAGTAGCAGTACCTCTCAAATACCTGAGAATCCACTTTATTGCCTCCCAATGTTCTTTACCTAGATTGTTCATATACCTGCTAACAACTCCCACTACATGTGCAATATATGGTCTTGTGAAAACCATTCCATACATCAAGCTACCAATTGCTCATGAATAAGGGACCCTGGACATGTATTATATCTCCTCTTGTGTCTTGGGACACATTTCCTTATTTAATTTTAAATGGCTAGCTAAAGGTGTACTAACTGGTTTTGCATTATGCATTCTAAACCTCTCCAACACCTTCTCTATGTACTCACCCTGAGACAATGTCAATTTGCGATTTTTCCTGTCTCTTGTTATTCTCATACCAAGGATTTTCTTTGGAGCACCCAAATCCTTCATTGCAAATGAATTATCTAATTTCTTCTTGAGCACATTTATATCCTGCATATTAGACCCTGCAACAAGCATATCATCTACATACAATATCAAGATAATATATCTTCCATTTTCTAGATTTTTGAAATAAACACAGTGATCAAAATGACATCTACTATAGCCATGTTGTGTCATAAACCTGTCAAACTCCAAGTACCATTTCCTTGGATCTTTATTTAGGCCATACAATCTCTTATTCAACTTGAATACCAAATTCTCCTTCCCTTTGACCTCATACCCTTGTGATTGTTTCATATAAATCTGTTCCCCAAATCCCCATGGAGAAAAGTTGTTTTAACATCTAATTGTTCAAGATGAAAATATTCTACTACCACAAGACTTAAAATAGTCCTAATTGAAGTCATTTTAACAACAAGAGAAAATATTTCATCAAAATCTATACCTTTCTTTTGTGAAAACCCCTTTACAACAAGTTCAGCCTTGTACCGCTTTATTCCTCCATCTTCTTCCTTCAACTTGTAAACCCATTTATTCTGCAATGCTCTTTTTCCTACAAGAAACTAAACCAAGTCCCAAGTATGGTTATTTACCAAGGAATCCATTTCCTCTTTCATGCCTTACTCCCACTTATTTTTTGTGTCTACCTGCATTGCCTCTTCATAATATTCCGGTTCACCAAAATCAATGCACAATAAATAATACAATGAAGGAGTGTATCGTTCAGGGGGTATACTTAACCTAATATATTTTCTAACAAAACTTGCAGGTGTTTGAGGTACCTGCTTCTCCTGTTGTTGTACATTTTGATTTTCTGGTTCCTTTGGAATTTCTTTTTCAGTGATCTCATCAAGCACTGTGTATTCTTGTTTTTCTTTTTCCCATTTCTTTTCCTACAACTGATCTTTGTAGATGACCTTCTCATTGAATATGACATCTCTACTCCTAATGATTTTGTTATTTTCATAATCCCATAAGTGATAAAAAAAACGTTAACACTAAATAAAGGTACACTTCTTGGATTTTTCCTCAAGCTTTGTTCTATTTTCTTTTTCAATATGGACAAATGCTTCACAACTGAAAGTTTTCAAAAAATAATAGTTTAAATCTTTTCCTGTCCATTCCTCCTTTGGAATTCTACCATCCATTCCTCCTGAACTGGTCCCCATACATCTGTATGCACAAGCTCTAACCTTTCATTCTTCGTTTCTTTTCCGACTCTGAGAAATCTGACTCTCTTTTGTTTTCCATAAACACAATGGTCAATGAAGTCCAAATCAATTTGTTTAAGATATGGCAACAAATTTATTTTGTGAAGTATCTGCATTCCATTCTCACTCATGTGTCCCAGCCTATGATTCCACATTGTTGTATCCACTCCTGTAGAAGCTAAAGAGATATAAGAGTCAATATTACCAGTACATAAATACAATGTACCTACCTTCTCTCCTTTTTCTATCACCAATGATCCTTTGATGACCTTCCACGTCTTATCTGTAAATATGGATATACAACCTTCACTTGCCAACTAGCCTATTGAAATTAGATTTTTCCTTAAATCTGGAACATGTCTTACCTCTTTCAACAACCATTGGTTTCCATTGCGTTGCTTTATTTTTACCTTTCCCATTCCAACAATTTTGCATGGTGCATCATCACTCAAATGAGCCTGTCCAAAATCACCTTGAACATAATCTAGAAAATGTTTCCTATGGGGTGTGGCATGAAATAAAGACCCTGAATCTACTACCCAGGACTCATAAATACTATCTATAGAAAGAATCAAATCATCTTGTAAGACATCACCTGTTACATTTGTTTCCTGATTTCTCTCCTATTGTCCATCTCATTGTTTCTTTGGAGCTCCGTAGTCTTTCTTCAGATGTCCTCTCTTCCCACAATTCCATCACTCTATCTTTCCAAGTCTGGATTTAGATATTCCCTTCCTAGAATTCTCATGGTTCTTTGGGCTCCATGTTGAACGCATTACTTGATGTCTCACCTATGCTTTTCCATCGCATTTACTCACTAAGGATAACACCAACAACATCATCAAATTTGAAAGTATTTGAACTAGAGATAGAGTTACTTACAACCATGACCAAGCCATTCTAGCTTTCTGGTAATGAGTACAATATTAGAAGAGCCCTAACCTCATCATCAAAGTCCACTTTTACATAACTTAGTTAATTAGTAACTGTATTAAAATCATTTAAATGATCTGCATCAGACCCACCTTATGACATCTTCATATTAAATAATCTCTTCATTAGAAATACCTTATTGGACATCGAGGTTTTTTCATACAATTTATCCAATGCATCCATCAAAGCCTTCATTGTCTTTTCTTTCGAAATATTGAAATCCACCGATGCTGCTAGGCTCAGTCGTATTGTTCCTAGATCCTTTCTGTCAATAATTTCCCATTCTTCATCCTTCATGGTCGTCAGATTCTTTTCTAATCCACCCAATGGTAGGAATAGATCCTTCTAATATAAATAATATTCCATCTTCATCTTCCATAACTAGTAGTTTTGGTCATTAAATTTCTCAACCCTAAACTTTCCATCTTCCGCCATTACTCCCACTCGAACCTGGAACCCTCTTTTCCTGAGAATTACCTTTCTCTCTGATACCATTTGTTAGAAAAATAGGACGGTGGAGAAATAAAATATAACAAATGCGGAAACAAAATAGAGAAGATACACAATACAATAGAGACACAGATTTACATGGTTCACCCAGTGTGGGCTATGTTCACCAAGTAAATTTCCAGTTCCTTCCTTTATTATTATCCATCATATGAAAGGATACAACCTACAACAAACCCGATGTGAATTCCTCTTCCTTCTCTCACAGTCTCTAATCTCAGAATACAATATTCGCTATCATACATAGACGCAACACATTTCCCTCATAACAGAGGGTTGCCTTCTAGGGAAAAAAACCCTAAAATAATTTCTACTGTTAGATCTGCGACCTTATAATGACTGGTCTAGATTTACAATGAAATTACAATATACATTTACAACCCCGAACCCCGAACCCCGCAGAGGGGGTAACCCCCGTCTACACTCCCCCACGTGGAAGTGTGTACATACTTCTAGGGTGTAAAGTCTTCATGGGGTATAAACATGGCTGAAAACAAAGGACCTTTGAATAAGTGTTAAGAACCAAATATCAATATAGGATAGAAAAACCTTAGAATAAGTACTCAATGCCTTGAAAAAAAGATAACTTTAGATAATAAGCCTCTTCGATGGGGAAACCTCCTTTTACCCCACATAAATGTTCAATTATAAGATGACTCCAGATGAAAATGTCTCCTTGTTATATATAGGAGACTAGGAGGTATAATTACAACTAATGGAATAAAGCCAACATAAATAAAATAACATTACTAATGTAATATGCCCCAATTAAGGGGTAATGAGCCAACAATAGGCTTAACATGACCCTCCCCTTGAGACAAGTGTTGTACGCAACGCTTGAGTAAATCTGGATGCTTCTGTATAAAAGACTCATCTTCCCAAGTGGAATCTTTAGTCGGTAGTTTCCTCCATTTAATGAGATACTCTGAAATGGATCTATTCCTCAGCTGGAGAATTCTTGTGTCAGTGATGGCTTCAGGATCCAATATGATTTTTCCTTCGTTGTCCAGTTTTGGCAATATAGTTTGAACTGGAATCTTATCACCTATTACCTTTTTTAAGTATGAAACATGGAAAACTGGGTGTACTCGTGAAGATCAAGGCAAATCCAATTTGTATGACATAGTACCAATATTTTGCAACACCTTATAAGGGCCATAGTACTTTGGTAACAATTTATTATCCTTCTTGTCTTTCTTGAGGGACATTTGTTTGTATGGTTGTAGTCTTAAAAACACCAAATCCCCTACTTCAAAACTTATTTCACTACGATGTTGATTTTCTTGTTGTTTCATGCGATTTTGTGCCATGGTCAGGTTGTCCTTTAAGATTTGGAGAGCTGGTTGTTGATGCTCAATGTGATATTCCACTTCTTGAACCTTAGATTTTTCTTTTAGAGAAGAAGTGATGGAAAGAGGGTGGTATCCATAGAGTGCCATAAAGGGTGTCATTTTTGTTGCAGTATTAGAGGAAGTGTTATACCACCATTCTGCCAAGGGTAACCATTTGAACCATTGTGTTTGTTTATCAGAGACAAAACAACGAAGGTAACGTTCTAGACATTTGTTCACTATCTCAGTTTGTCCATCATATTGAGGATGATAGGATGAGCTATGAGCCAATTGAGTACCCAAACAAGAAAATAATTCTTTCCAAAAATGTCCAGTGAAGATGGGATCTTTGTCACTTACTATAATCTTTGGGCTGCCATGTAGCTTTGAACTGTCTCCATGAATGTGGTGGAAACTGTACTAGATTTGAAGGGATGAGAGAGTGCACAAAAGTGTGCGTACTTGGTCAGTCTATCAACAATCACCACGATGACACTCTTTTCTTCAGACTTCGGTAACCCTATGATGAAAGCCATGGAAACCACCTCCCAACACTTACTTGGGATGGATAATGGTTGTAAAAGACCCAGGGTCTTAATTGTTTCCACCTTATTTTGTTGGCAAACCAAACATTCTGCCAGAAACCTTTGAACATCAGTTTTAAGGCCATCCCAAAAAAAATCCTTCTTGACTCTATGGTAGGTTTTAAAAAATTCTGAGTGCCCTCCTACTAGTGACGTGTGCAATTCCAATAGTACCTTTTGTTTGAGTTGGGATTTTTTACATAAATATAAGCGATCTTTGTACCATAGTGAATCATTTTTCCATGTAAATGTATCTGATGCACTAGAATCCTGCTGCAACCTTTGAATGAGAGTCGACACTTTTTCGTCAATATTCCATTCATCCCTTTCTTCTATTATCCAATCGGGTTGGATGTTTGAGATAGTTTTTGCCTTTATTTCCTCCAAGTGTTGAGGTGTCAGCCTTGTAGGTTGAGGTGTTTTAGAAGAAGGAACATTATTATCTCTATATATGTTAGGATTGGTCCTTCTAGTAGCCATAGCCATATTTTTACTTTCAACATTTCTTGCCACCTTAAATGAATTCTCTAACGATTTGGGTTCCCAAAGGTGAACCTCATGTTGAATGTTATCCTTTAAAGTTCCTATGAATACATCAATCAAGTGCTCATATGGAATATCTGTTACCTTTATATTCAATCTTTGGATGTTCTCAATGTGCTCGGTAACTGAACCCTTTTGCTTGAGATTTATCAATTGGCTAAATAAGGTATTGCTCCTTGTATCCTCATAGTGTGCTATCATTTCTTTCATGAAAATTGTCCAAGTGACGAGTGATTTGCGAGAACAAAGCCATCGATACCATACAAATTGATTGGGTTCTAAATATAAAGAATCAATTTGTACCTTTTGTGTATGTGGCACATTATGTAGATCGATGATTTGCTCCATCTGAAGTATCCATGTGATTGGGTCCTTACCATCAAACTTCCTCATATCGATATTAGGAACGTGGTTGTTCTTCAACCCAAAGTTGGAGTTTCTCCATTCTTGATTCACCTTCCTTGTGTCCTCATCATGAATTTCATGGGATACATTTTCACTTTCAGGCGTCCTCTCTATTAGGAAATGTTTCAATTCTTCCATGATCTCACCTTTTAAACCATCAATCGCCATGGTGAAGCGATATAACCATTGGATTCATTATGACCATTAGACCGATGATCTTGAACGTTTAGAACAACAATTATGACCAGAAAGTTCACAACCAGACCATTGGGACCATGCCATAATGGACATAAATTATTTGATGAAGGATTATTGTCCTTTGGAGAGATTTGTTACCTCGATGCCTACTTATTCTGTCAATTGTTGCACCAAGAACACTTTCTCGAATTGTATCTGAGCCAAAAAAAGAACTCATTGCTACCGCACTATCTTTATTGAGATTCCAACACATATTCTATCACATTGCGAATTCATTCATCGACCTGAGGTATCTGATCGTGAGTGTGCATGTCGGATGAACTGAGTTCCATAGAGAAGTCATTTGAAGAAGTTTTAATCAATATAATGGCTGAAAAAGTAATGTCCCGTAGGAATTCAAGCTTCCTCGATGAGAGGAGTACAAGCCTCCCCATCGACTGCTCATGTATCTGGACCATCCTGAGCTGCAACCGAGAAAATAACCAAGCATCGAGATGACCTAGCGAATATGAAGTTAATCCCAACTATCTTTCCCAACTACATCCCTCCTATGGCTAACGTGGTGAGTCATGATAGTGTCCCAAGGGACTTCGATTACACTCTGGTTACTGCGTACCTCCCGAAGGGGATACGTGCAGTTTGACCATAGCTCGATAAGATCATGGCATTAAAATTCAATGACTTGAACCTAGGGGATCACAATAACTACAAAATGCTTTCTCCTCATAGGTATTTGACGAGGAAAAAGGGGAAGAAGTCAGGGATAATCCACCAACCATGGACTATGGACTTTTCATAGTCCACTGTTCTGAACGTAATGAAGATACCACATTTTGGAAGGAACCAGGAGGTTAACACGTGCATTAAGTTCCTATTGCCATGCTTCCATGGAGGCTATATGTGTCTAGATATACGCATCACCGTCGATTCGACGCTGATCCATAGGATCACCAGATTGAGCATGTAGGGACCCGACCCACAAGACTTCTACCCAGGGAAGGCTGTAGACCAAACCCTAGTGCAGAGGATTAAAGATACCTATGGTGATGTAGAAAAGGGGACCCAAGGCTACAAAGTAGCTTCCATCCATAATGGTACAGTGTGCCTGGCCTGCCAGTTGATTGTAGTAAATATAGTGAGAAACAACAGACCCACACAGGTCATATGGTTCGTTGTTGACCTCGCTGGAAAATGCGTGGAAGGACTACAAATGAACTGGGAAAAGTACTTAGTCAACTAGTTAGAATTGGATTGTCGTGAAGCTCAGGATCAAGGCTATGAGTTCTGTTTTAGCTGCCTATTGATCTTCATCACATTTACTACTAGGGAGATACCAGAAGGTGTGACCTTCCCTGACATTGAGCCATTAGAGCCACTCATTGCAACATTCACCATGCTCTGGTACTCGAGCGATATGGGGAAGCAATGGTAGTCGAACACGGTATTCCATACCTACTATATCAAGTTAAAGAGGGCTATTGTGGCTTTCCCTCGTATGATGCCAAACACCCTACACCGGTTCAGGCCCATTATGAAGTTCTGCGCAAGTTAACACTCTATTTATATCATTGTGCACGCAGACGAGAGTAAAGAAGAGATTCAATCATACTATAAGTTCATAGAGGAAGACCTAGAAGAAATAACTAAGGACTGGACTGTAGAGCTCCTTATCCTTGGTGACCCTTCAGAACTATCTGACCCCGAACCAATCAGTAGCCCGGAGGCAACTCGCAAAGAGAATGACACACCTAGAACTAGTAGACAGAAAAAGACCAAAGAGGTTCAACAACTCAACAATGAATCAAAAGAAACCACTCCAGAATCACCTGGACGAGGAGGTGATGATGGAGTAGATAAATAAGAAACCAATGGACAAGAAGATCAACAGAAGAAAGGAAAAGTAACACTGCCTAGGGATCCTATTGATGAGGCTGATCCCTCCAAGAAATGAAAGGTTCCCCCAAAGAAACCTACTTCCTGGAAGAAGTCCAAAGCTACTAAGACTAAGCTGTAGACTGTACTCACTCTCGATGAATTTGACTTCATCATCGCAGCCATATATCATGCCTCGCAGGACATCTTGCAGAACACTAAAGCCAAACAAGTAGCCATGTATGATAGAATTGAGACAGAAATTAGACGGGTACAACAAGCCCTTCAATCCAACTGTACAGTGTCCATTGTGCCCTCACCATTAGAAGAACCAGATTTGGGAGATGAGACTACCCAACTCTGCAGAATAGTTGATGTGACTGAAGCTTTCCTTCGTCGCGCACAAGAAGAAAAAGAATAGGCCACAATGGCCATGAAGCAAGAACATGAGGAAGTAGTAGAGCAACGTGGAGTTGCACAATAGGAGAAGGATGACCTCCAAACAAAGTTCGTAGAGGAGAAATCACAGATCCAGCAAGAGAAAGAACAACTGCTTGAGGAGCAGATTGGATTAAAAGAGGAAGTCAAAAGAGCACTTCACTCTGTGACAGGCTTAGAGAAAAAAACAAAAGAACTAGTGGAGCATCAAGTAGCACAGCTTGCTGAAGCCGTCCAACAGCTTCAATAGAGAATAACATATCTAGAGCTACAAACAGTACCAAATACTCCGCAATATGTGTGAGACCAAAGAGAATCCACTCCCTGAAGCGTAGTTGAGAGGATCAAAGCATTAGATTTATAATGTGAATAGCTTAGCCGTAGAAGTGCGCAAACTTATGAGCGACTTACTGAGGACCTTGAACTGAAGACACTGGAGTCAAAACTCCATGAGGAAAAGAAGCAAGCAAAGAAAGTACATGCACAGCTGACGCTCCTGTCAGTAGTTGAGAGACTAAAAGGATCCCAGGAACATCGCACTGCTCAACAACAGGTCCACACCATATAGAGAAAAATCATGGAAGTGATTCAGAGGCTCCAACTAGTCTAGGACGAAGCTTTCCAACTGTTTGAGGAGATTGAAGTTCGAGGAGTAGAGCTAGAAAAAGTAGTCACTGCAGTCGAACAATGCTTAGAGGGACCTGTCAACGAAGCAGTTATCCAAGAGTTCGCCAAGAAGGAGGGCTTGGCGCAACAACAAGTTGAAGTAGCTCGAGCCAAGCTTGAGGATTTTAAGTGAGAGCTACCCAGACCATAGTGACTTGGGATGAGTCACAGGTGAGGTTTGGGGGCCTGTTGGCCCTTGAGCGAGTTTTGAGGATCCTTGGTCATGTTTGAACTATTTTTGGGACTTCGATAGTCTGTCAAAGGCGGAGCACAAGTTGAAGTGAATATCACGAGATCTCAGCCCCTTGTTTAGGGCCTTTTGGGTTTTGGGACTATGTAATGGGTATGGGGATGTTTTCCCATGGGTTAATCCATGGTTAGTGTTACACATCAAAATTACTCAACTGGATAAAGTGTCGCATGTTCCTCTCAATTGTCGTAAGTGTCGCATCTTCCATACAACTTTCAGAAGTGTCGCAAGTTGGTCGTAAGTGTCACAAACGATGTTCGAGCATACTACCATGTCGACGACACTGAGGAGACACTTAAAAACATCTTATGCACTTGATTTGGAGGAGGGGAACTGGTTAACTGAAGTCAAAGAACTCTTGACACCTGAAGAGAACTCTGCAACAAAGGTTTTGAGGGTGAACGCTCCCCTAAAACAACCTTAGGAGTGCTGGCGCTTCCCTATAAGGCCTCAGGGGGCGTTATAACGCTTCCTTTCCCTTCTGAAGGAGTGCTACTCACCTTTGAAGCGCTGGTGCTCCCCTTAAGCTTCTCAGGGAGCATTCTAGCGCTATGATGCCCTTTCTGAAGGAGCACTTCCTAATCTGGGGCAGTTGTTGGCCCGTTGAGGAGAATAAGGAGAGGATCTTTCAAGATGAGAAAGCAGTTGCATTCAAATTCTTGGTTTCATCAAGACATCCCTAATCTAAGGAGGAGTTTACTCAACTTTTTATAAAGATAACTCAAGAGTTTAAGCTCCTCTCAACCTATATAAGCGAGCTCTATGATGGTGGAAAAGGGGGAAGAATTTCTAGCATGAAACCTATCATCTCATAGGAAACACACAGTCAGCCAAAGGAGAGTGATCAGTGAAACTGTTTCCATCCAGGTTGTGGATCTTTCGAGCAAGGGTTAGACGAAGGGGACTTGACAAAGCTGTCACACTCGCATCTACGATTGTAAGTACTCCTATCGTAAATCTCATTAATATGACATGCTTGGCATGTTTCTTTCTAGTTTGTGTCTGATGTTACATGAACTTATCATTGATAGATAGATCTGTTTTCAAGACTAATATCAATAGAGTAGGAAGTGGTTGTATCTTGTTTGTCTGTAGAACTTACCGAGGAGCAAAGGATCGAAGCACAACTCGGAGCGTGCAGGGACAAATGTCGATAAAAACGTACTTCTGTTATCCTTCCTTCTCATGTGTTAGTTTAGATAGATTTGAAAGGAAATCAGTGTCCACGTTAAGCATTTTTCTGTCTAGAGTTAGGGTCAAGATCTTAGAGGCGATCTACCTGTCTGCAGGGAGATTTTCCTACAACAGAAACTGGCGACTCCACTGGGGAGATAGCCTCAAATCGAAATTTATTATTTTGATTTCTCCTCATTGACCTTGTTCTATCCCTTGATTGTTTCAGACCTGGTTCACTCCTCTTTTGATTGGTTTCATGAGCTGATTGGCTCCTTACCCCATCATACTCAGCTTAATTGTCGAAATTGGATTGCAAGTTTTTGAATTTTTTGACATTTTTGGGAGTTTTAGACCCTGGCACCCCTGTCCTTGTGTTAACAGAGTGCCAACGATCCCCCATAGCATTTCACAGAGCGCCATAATGCTCCTTTCCTTTGGCAACCGAACGCCAACCCTCTTTGGCTCAAAAAACCTTCCAAAATTGTCTTTCTGGGTTTTTGCCTCTGTGTCTCCTCTACTGAGTAACCTTGTGAGTCAATGTTTCTTCCCTTTCAGCCTTGACATCTGTATTTTTGGAGAACGAACATCTTACTAGTTGGATTTTGTAGCCTTCTTCACTATTGTTATTGAGTTTTTCTGTTGATTGGAGTCCAAGACCCATGCATTGTCTTTCTCTCTGTTCAACTGAGTAAAAACCCTAGTGAAGGTCATCAAAGGTCTACATATATGTTCATTTGGTTTTAGTTAAGATCATTGTTCTCCAACTTTTTCTTTTGGGTGTAAAATTTGATTTCTCTTTGATTGTTTCTTTTCTTTCGCTTTTCGTTTTGATTGCAACGAAAGGGTGCATTGTTTGTATGACGTTTGCTTGCGCTAGATTGATTTTCATTCATACAAAAGATAATTAGCAAGACCAACATTGTGCTGAATCGATCATTATTCATATACAAACAATGAAAATGCATCTTCGTGATTGATCTTGCTTATTAGAAGGCATCTCAAAAGTTTTAGCATCACATCAGGATTTGATTGAGAAAAAGAATTGTTTGAGGACACTCCTTATTCATGCTTGTTAGTGAAAAGAACTCTCTCTCTCCCTCAGATAGATATTCATCGAAATTAAATGACTTCTTATCATATTTGATGCATTTTTGGGACTGAGTCATAATTCCATTCGTTTCACTTCCATGCACCCCTTTTTCGTAAAGAACAACCATAAAATCAATGCTAATTAAAAATTATTTAGAACTTTTTCTTTTCTAGGATCCTCCACCAATAGTAGAATAGGATTAGTACTTTGGATTAGGCTGTGGCATAACTCTCCAAAGTTTCAAAAACAAACATTAGCATCCTGAGTTAGGGAGAGTCAAATCCATTTATCGTATAAGTCTGCCTGGGATCCCCCTCTCACACAGGGGTTACGCACGAGGTCGCATTCGGGTAAGCTACGGGGACTAACCCTCCGTGGTTTAACTGATTGTGGTGGTCAGATCGTATTATGGGGGTCACTTTGAGGTAAATCCACAATTACTGCGTGGAAGCCTTTTAGTTGATTTCGGGCTCGATACCCTGCCCGTACGTTTGGATCGGACTGCTGTTCCCGCCCAGGGGCTGACTGCGAATTGGTAACCTTAGTGGCCATAATATTTAGGGTCTTACACAAGGTGACGGTGACGGGAAGTCTCACTGTACCTGGAGCAGACATTGGTCAAACTCACTCGGGCTCCTTGGAGGGTAAATCCACAATTACTG
>ML789543.1:18700-29033 GCA_009831015.1 Picea engelmannii
CCACACTGAGTCTTCCAGGACTCACTATTGGATTACCAGTTTGGTTGTTCCCCACTCCGGTGATCCCAAATCCTCCCAATGTTTCAGTTGCACCTAATACTTTGGATGTCAATACACCACCCACACATCAACCTCATGTCGAATTTTCGCCTTCTTCACTCATTAAGTCTCCTTCCATTTCTCCTTCTTCGCCTAGTGAAAGCTCTAAAAAAAGTAGCCAGGTTGATCAGAAGAAGAAGAAACGGAAAGAGAAGAAGAAGAAGAGCCCGAAAAGGACTAAGGCCCCAACAACATCAGATGTTGGCTCTAAGAAACCAGTTACTGTTAATAGTACTGGGAGTGTTGATGAGGTCAACAAGATTGAAAGGAATAATCCAAAACCCAAATTCCGTTGCAGCCTTTGTAAGGGTGACCACTTTCTGAGGGATTGCCCCGGTCTTACCCAGGTCTTAGAAATGTGGTGCTCCACGTCATCGGCCTCTGTCGGTCATGTCGATGATACACTGTCAACTAGTGATGTTCAGGTTGGTAAGAAGAAGAAAATTTTCAAGTTCCCTTGCATGTTATGCAAAGGTAATCATTACTCTCACCTTTTTCCTCGCATGGACGAGGCTTCTTCTCTTTTGGAAAAACTTCAACTTCCAAAAGGTTATCGTAATCTTTCCTTCGACCCATCGTTGGTTGATGGACTGGTCAATCCAGTTCCATCCCCGGTCAGTCTGTTTGATCAGGTGGTCAATCTAGTATCCTTCTCGATTGAACCACAAACCCAAGTAGCTGATCCAGTTCCGTCGTCGATCAACCCTGCTCTTCATCAAAAGAGTGACACCAAAGTGGTCGATCTATTTTCATCCTCGGTCGATCCCACTCTTCTGTTAGAGAGTGACACCAAAGAGATAGACCTGTTTCCATCCGTCGACCCCATTCTTCCCTTGGAGAATGAAACTAAAGTGGTCGATCCAGTTTCGCCATCGGTCGATCCCACTTTTCCTCTAAAGAGTGCCAAAGTGGTCGATCCAGTTTCTCCATTGATCGATCCCATTCCTCCATTGAGGAATGTCAAAGTGATTGATCCAGTCCCTTCCTCAGTCAGTCCCACTCTTCCTCTGAAGAGTGCTAAAGTGGTCTATCCAAGACCACCATTGGTTGATCCGATCCAATCATTGACCGATCCTACTCTCCTTCTAGAGAGTAAACCCAATACTGCCCATGTTTTTCTCATTAATACAGACTCTACTGTCCCTAAGGGCATTCCTCCTCCTCCTGTGGAACCCCCTCCAAGTACTGAAGTCATCCTTTTTTATTAGGGTGCGCTAACTAGCCCTTGTCTTCCCTCCCACATTCCTTTCCAGATTACAGTACAAGTTCATGGTCGAGACATTCCTCAAACACTGATAGATGAAGGTGCATCCATTAGTATTTTGTCTTTTTTTTGCTTGGTATGCTTTGGGTTGTCCGCAGCTTGCACCGGTTACACAGAATCTGTTAGCTTTTAACAGAAGAACTAGTCAACCTTTAGGGATCCTTCCTCAGTTTCCTGTAACTTTGGGAGGGAAAACCGTCTTTATCGATGTCATGGCAGTCTAAGACCCCTTGGATTTCGCTTTACTCCTTGGGCGGGATTATGTCTATGCTATGAAAGCTCTTATATCCACCCTTTTCCATGTGATATCTTTCCCTCACGATGGAAGAATTGTGACTATTGATCAAATTTCATTCATCGGCCCCGATTGAGTTACCTCCCTAAGTCGTTCTTATATGTAGACAGTATCACCCCCACCGCATGTCAATTATGTGGCGTTGTCTCTCATGACCTCAACTTTCGACGATTTGGATCTGGTAGTTGACATGGTGATCTCTTCGGTAGGGTTACTGGAGCCTAATCTCCTTACCCCTGTCACAACCCTCGACATGTGTTCCTTCCAGAGCGATTGTCTTCCATCCAGCGAAGATCTCTTGGAAGCCATGACCGAGCTTTGTCCATTGACATGGTATCCTTCCAAAACGTTATCCTCTTGGAATCCATGATCAAGAAACTACGAGCATAGTTTCCCTTCTCTGTGGCAAGCTCGTTAAAAAATGAAACAGAGGTCACAAGCATAGTTTCTCTTCTCTGTGGAAAGCTCATTAAAAAATGAAATAGAGGCCACTAGCTTTCATGTTGGGGGCATGTAACGAGCATAGTTTCTCTTCTCTGTGGAAAGCTCATTAAATAATGAAACAGAGGTCAAGAGCATAGTTTCTCTTTTTTGTTGCAAGCTCGTTAAAAAATGAAACAGAAGCCTTGAGCATAATTTTCTTCCCTGTAGCAAGCTCGTTAAAAAATGAAACAACAATTTGGGGATCGAACCCGAAACCCTGAGCATAGTTCTTTTCCTGTGTCAAGCTCATTAAAAACTGAAACAATCACCTCTCCCTTCAAGTTGAGTCTTTCACCAGATCTCGTAGATGTCGAGTCGAGTCTTTCGTTAGGTCTCATTTTTGAACCTTCATTTCATCCACCTGTATCCTTTTTCTCCATCTAGCACAGAAATTAGTGACAACCTCAAATCCGGTGAATGAATCGAAGCTTGGAGGGCATGTCTCCAGCCTTTGATGATCATTCTGTAGCTAAGCCACCAACTTTCAATCTGGGGGCATACCGAGCTCAATATTTGTTCTTTCTCATGCTCGTAAATACATGGGAATGCAACCGGGTAAACTTTTATCTCTTTTTCGGACCTGTACGGATACGAACACACGAAAAAGGAATCCCCCTGGAGTCTCCTTTGAACCCTTTTCAGACTCTCTAAATATGAAAATATTGTCGAGTGATCTTGCTTCCTTTCACACTCGTTAAAAGGTCAGAAAGGGCATCTTTCGAGCGGTAGTTTAACCCTTTTTCGGTCTCGTTGGACTACTGTACGAAAAAGGAACAGATAGAGTTCTCTTTTAAGTGTTTTTCCAAACTCTATAATCCCAAAAAACCTTCGAGTTTTCTGTCTTTGGACTCGTTAAAGCACACATCGACAGGCCCATATGGGACCAATCCCTTACTTCTTCTGGTTCGTTAAACAAGGGAAGAGGAACTTACCGAAGGTGAGTTATATCGAGCATGTGTTATCCTCCTCGAGCTCATTAAATCAAAAAGAGGTAATCATCTATTTGGTTGGGGGAAAAATTGAAAGGAGCAAGCCAAGCAGACTCTTGAGAACATCATCCAACACTTCTTAGAGTCACCCTTGAACATGACACTTTGTCATTTGCACATATCATACTCTGCCGAACCTCTACACTGAGCCAATCCTTTGAGTTCATTTCGCTCCTTTGGGTCACCCGACGCAAGTCATCACATCCATAGCATAAGTATTGGTCCACGTCATGTTTTTGATGTTGTGCCTCAGTGTTCAAGGGACGTATCTGCCTCGAGATTCAGCCATCCCAAATATCTTGCCTCAAAACCCGTGTCAGTCTATGTCCATTTGATCTGCCAAATTACATCTTTATGTCCATTTCGTGTCGTTGATGGGGGATACATCAAGGCCCTCCCTCGACGAGTCTATTCCTGTCGACTTCAACACATTATCCGTGAATTAGACTTAGAAACTAGTTAGTACTTTGGGACCTGCATGCCTCAATGGCAGGCCTCCTCACATTCGACAGTAGGTTTACATCATTGACCTCTGATCGAATGATTCCATGGATGTTCGACCTCATCTCATCTATTCACGTCCGATGGAATGTACTAAGGTACATTGGGAATCATTGGCATTAATGGTGATCTCCCTCGCACTTGTTAACGGTTTACATCATTGACCGGTAATCAAGTGGTTTCTATCGTGTTCGACATCAGGACATCTATTCACATGGTTAGAATTGTACCACATTGGGATTGGTAAGAAGACCCTGGGTTGAGTAATCACTTTGATATATTCTTTGCCTAGGTTGCGAAGGAGTTTCTATTGGACAAAGAACACATACACTGTTACATAGATCCACTTTGTATTGGTCGTGGCTATGTCTTGTCATCTCGTAGATCCACTGTGTATTCTTCGTGGCTATGATCAGTCCGAGTCATCAAAGTATAGATCCACATTGTATCTTCAGTGGCTATACCTTTTTATGAATACAATTATGGATCCGCAGTGTATTTTATGGCGGCCATGTCTTACAAGTCTTAATCACCCAAGCATAGGTATGCCTGCCTTGGGTTTTGAAATATCTCATGATATTTGTTAGATGTTTGTGTGCATCTTCCGTCAGGTTCTCCAAGTCTATACCCTTGCTTGAACGTCTACAAAGAATTTCAGTTATCAGTTCACATATTCTAACTTCATACTTTGGGGGGCATTATGTTACACGTCAAAATTACTCAACTGGATAAAGTGTCGCATGTTCCTCTCAATTGTCGTAAGTGTCGCATCTTCCATACAACTTTCACAAGTGTCGCAAGTTGGTCGTAAGTGTCACAAACGATGTTCGAGCATACTGCCATGTCGACGACACTGAGGAGACACTTAAAAACATCTTATGCACTTGATTTGGAGGAGGGTAACTGGGTAACTGAAGTCAAAGAACTCTTGACACCTGAAGAGAGCTCTGCAACAAAGGTTTTGAGGGTGAACTCTCCCCTAAAACAACCTTAGGAGTGCTGGAGCTCCCCTATAATGCCTTAGGGGGCGTTATAACACTTCCTTTCCCTTCTAAAGGAGAGATACTCACCTTTGAAGCGCTGGCGCTCCCCTTAAGCTTCTCATGGAGCGTTCTAGTGCTCTGATGCCCTTTTTGAAGGAGCGCTTCCTAATCTGGGGCAGTTGTTGGCCCATTGAGGAGAATAAGGAGAGGATCTTTCAAGATTAGAAGGAAGTTGCATTCGAATTCTTGGTTTCATCAAGAGATCCCTGATCTAAGGAGGAGGTTCCTCAACTTGTTCTAAAGATAACTCAAGAGGTTAAGCTCCTCTCAACCTGTATAAGCGAGCTCTATGATGGTGGAAAAGGGGGAAGAATTGCTAGCATGAAACCTATGATCTCATAGGAAAAACACAGTCAGCCAAAGGAGAGTGATCAGTGAAGTTGCTGCCATCCAGGTTGTGGATCTTTCGAGCAAGGGTTATACGAAGGGGACTTGACGAAGCTGTCGCATTCGCATCTACGATTGTAAGTACTGTTGTCATTATTCTCATTAATATGACACGCTTGGCCTGTTTCTTTCTAGTTTGTGTCTGATGTTACATGAACTTATCATTGCTAGATAGATCTGTTTTCAAGACTAATATCAATAGAGTAGGAAGTGGTCGTATCTTGTTTGTCTGCAGAAATCAGTGATTAGCAAAGGATCGGAGCGTAACTCGGAGCGTGCAGGGACAAACGTCGATAAAAAGGTACTTCTGTTATCCTTCCTTCTCATGTGTTAGTTTCGATATATTTGAAAGGAAATAAGTGTCCACGTTAAGCATTTTTCTATCTAGAGTTAGGGTCAATCTCTTAGAGGTGATCTACCTGTCTGCAGGGAGATTTTCCTACAACAGTTAGTCCTTTTTGTAATGTATAAATAGATGTCTAGGCAATGTAAGAGAGAGATCAGGGGCCTAGAAGAGCCAAGTTGTAAGTTTTTCTAAGTGCAAGTGATAGTCGTAAATGCTTTGTGCATACCATATGAGGGTTGCAAGGATAAGTGCAAGTGATTGTAAGAGACCGTGTAAAGGCTTTGTGTTGTAACCTAACTTGGGGAAGGAGGATCTGGCGAGGTGCACGCAGATCTCCTGTCTTCTGCATAGTAGGATTTTGATGCTATGTGCCTGTAAGAAGCTCGACCAAAGATAATAGAGAAGAGGAGAGTTGGTGGATGTATCCCTAGGCTAGGGGTGAACCATGTATACCTTGTTTTGTGGTTTCTTTGTGCATTATGGTTGTTATATTGTTTATATGATTAATGCTTAGTGTAATGAGGAATGCTTAGATGAATATGATAGCTTGGTGCCTAATTATGTGAATAGGATGCTAGATATGATTTGTGTTGATATGCTTAGTGCTTGAATATATTACATCTGGATTAATACTACGATGCTTTGTTGTTAGGGTTTATTTGTGTTGTAAACAAAGGTTTAATACTAATGAACTATAACTGCTAAGTGCTCTGTTGAGGTGTTGTAATCACATATTTGTGTCCCAGCTAAGGTTGCAGACATTGGAGTCCTAGAACCACCCCTGCCTCTACCTCGAGTGAGACTTCATCTTATTCACAGGTGTTGTCGAAAGGGTCGGTAGTTAGGGATTTATTGGTGCGTTGTTGAATCATTCAACCCTGGGTCTTCCCCTGTGCCAACAACAAGCCACTAGGAGGAGAAGGGGTTTCATTCTTTTTCATGGTATCTTGTTCCATAGTTGATAAAAATATATGAAAGTGGTATTATATGAGAATAATAGTGGAGGAGATATTTTGTATTAGCCATACAGGCCACAGGTCAAAGGAAACTCCACAGAAAGTGCCTCTTTTTTTTTGTACTTTCATCATTTATTTACTAGAGAAAAGAGAGCAGAGCAACCTCACATTATAGTTGGGTTTTCAACCGTATTGGGTTTCCTTGGTCATATCTTGTGTTTATTTCTATATGGTGTGAATGTGTTTCATTGTTCTCTATTTTTCTACATTTTATTTATTTTATCAATAACTAAATATTCTGAAGATCTAAAGGAAATTAACCTTAATAGTAAATATTTCAGTATTTTATTAGATCTGTTGTGATAATTTATTCTAGTGGAATATGCATGGAAATTTATAGATCAATTATGCCTACCATCATTCTATTATCTTCGGATGATGATATTCCACCAAGCATAATTTCAAATGAATCCTATGGTATCTGAAAATACTTAGATATATTAAATTCGATATCATTTGTGATCTTTGTCTTCACACTAATCCCACCTTTTTCATTACAGGTTAAGATATGTCTCCCAGAAAATTAACAATCAAGCCATATGTCACTGAGGACTCTAGTAGCGATCAATAGATCGAAGACAAATCAAATGTGGTCGAAGCCACATATGATGACACCTATAGACTATTGGAAAAAGAGGGAGAGAAAATCAAGTGGGGAAATGTGTATCAAATGTTTAAGAAATAAAATTTCCCTCATGAAGTAGAATAACAAGGTGAGTTGAATATGTTCAGAAATATCTAAATATATGGAATATTCAGAATATTATCCCACACTGATGTCTTCCCTTATGTCGATGCCATCAGTTGGATCATAAAACATGTTGATCTGGGAAATATATGTGGTTTCAATGCCAAGGGTGAACCCATAGCATCGTTTTGACCCGAGGACCTAGAAACATGTTATCACCTCGAAAAAGGAGAAAAAACGTTAGACAATAGGATTCTTGATGAGTTCCAACACACATCTAAATAACTATGCCCCAACTGGTACAAAGCTGATAAACAATGAAAGCACATTCCCAAAGGAAGTCACCCATAATTTCCTGGAGGAGACCCTATGAATATATGGTGGCTATGATCTTCAAGTTGTATGGTGAACCATATGCATCACAGTTCTCCCTATCATACATTCCATTGATATATTATTATGCATATGAGGGACTGTCCTTCAATTGGGACGTAATTTTATTATCAAATATGAGAGTAGCTCTCACCATGAATGTAGAATCCCAGACCGATAGCTTCCCAATTTTCCATATCTCCTCAAACCCAACAATCCATACATACTACAAATTTCTCTAGGCGAACAAGTATCGAGAAGAATAATAGAAGATATGTGATATTTTCTTGGCTCACCTATACGAATTGATATTTTTTACAATGCCCCCATGTATGAATGATAAGGTGATAGTCATCATAAGAAGAATCAGGGATCAGGATCTCATGGAACATGAAATTTTATAAAAAAAATTGTGCTATGAAGCTCCCTCATCTACTTTCCTGGTTCATGCCACACAAGTTAGTGTTCTAGGAAGTATCATATCAAACTGTAATCCATGGAGTAAGAGGGATATTGTTCCAGGGAAAGAAATGTATATGGACAACACTACCAGGGGAAGAAATTCAGCCCAAACACCTATATAGGTGATAGGTGGAGTGTCATCTGAAGTAGGAGCCACCAAAGATAGGATAATACTCTAGGCACCTAATTTTTCTCAAACATGAAGCAAGCACAAGATGAGGTAAACACCATGTTGTCTTATCATTTTGGATAAGAACAGTTCATAAGGCACAACCCTAAGGGGGTAGTAAAATATAGTTTCAACAAAATGGGACTCTCAAGGGAATACATGACAAAGACGTGGGATGAGGAAGAAGTGCATTGCAATGCATGAACCTATGATGATGTTATATTCCATGGGAGAGATCAATCCATAGGAAGGATCACATATGAAGAGAGAGCAAGAGAAGAATCCTAAAAGAAGGTAGAAGAGGAAGCAACAAAAGAGTCATCTCAAATTTCCATCTTTGTACACTCATAATAAATATAAGAGAATTAAATTCCAGTCGATAAGAAAAGAAGGGATAAAGAGAAGGTCTACAAGAAAAACAATGATGTTTCCAAGAAGAAGAGAAATATCTAAGTAGAAAGAGATAAATACAAAGTTCAAGTGTATTCCTTAGCTGACTTAGAAGCAAAGGACACATCGCAAAGAGAAGTCGAACAGAAAGAGGAAATAGAAAAAGAAGTGGAAAAAAAAAAGAGAAGCAACCAAAAAGGAATCCAAGGAAGCAACTGATAAGGCAGTCGAAGAAGAGATACAAAAGAAACATGTTGAAACTAGGAATGATGGCACTCAACTAATGTATATTGACATCCTAGAGGTATCAACAATAGGCACCAACACATAGAAACCATTCAATGTCTTAGGAATAGGGATTTGGGCTCTGTTTGAACCAAGTGAGGTCCCCAATTTAAGGCTCTTCACTTATGACAACAATTTTGGCAAGATTGTGCAAGAGCAAGTAAAGAAAGTATGACAAATCAAGGAATATCGATCTCAAAACTTACACAAGTTCCCATATCAGGAGGTGTCAGGGAAAACCCAATAGCCACCACCTCAGTTGGCACTACGTTCATGAATTCTAATGAATATAATATTCAAAGGTTTTTCCAGTAGAACCAAGAGAAAGAAGCAATAATCAGGGAAGTAAAAGAGAAATTCCAACAGATGAAGGTAGTCAAAATCATTGTCTAGATCTTAAAAGAAAGTGTTGAGAAAGTGACAATAGAGATAGAAGAATACATCATATATATGTATGCACATCTACATCTCTTCCAACAAGTGGTCACCACTATCATAGATCAACATGGTTAGGTACAAGAAAATCTTACACAAATTAACATGATCTCAGAAAGAATAATTTATATCGACCAATGGATCACGAAGAATCCTGATGCAGCAACTGAAATTTATCACCCCTATAGAATGGAGAGGAAAACATATATCTATTCATTAGATCCCTGACAACAGAATAGGAAAAGAGATGATAAATAAACTACCAAATCAATGGAAATATTCTCGAAACTACACAAGGTTGCTCATGAATTAATTAAAAGATGTCAGCTTACTCAATTAGAAGAACTTGGACAGAACCTGGTCATGAAGGAGTTAGTGGAAAAACGTCATGATAACATTGATCATTGTGAAAAGGTCATTGAATCAGCTACAAAAGTGATCATAAAACTGATAGATCATCATGTTATATAGCCTATCGTATTCCACACCATGATCAAAGCATTCATGGATACTTTGTCTAAGGATATCCGGGTCATCAAAGACAACATAGCTATGCACACTGCAACACTAGTGGAATTACTCTACCAAAGGAGAATCACCTTTTATGACTAGCTAGAGGTGTGGATAGTTTACCTCAAGAAAAGGAATCCTAAAAAAGAAAAAATAACAACCAGAAATTGCTATTACCTATCTTCTATTTTGTGTTTTTCTCAACCAACCCCAATTCTGTACTTATTATGTACACTTGTCACTAAGCCAAAGGAAATTGAATAGTTTTGTAACAACTTCATCAAGGGTAATACAAAGAGCCTCTAAGTAGTTACAAACTATTGTATAAAATAAAGAAGATCCCCATTTTGTAGGGGCTCTTCAAGAACTGTATAGATTCAATAACTAATTCAAGGACATATACCCATTTAATGAATATTGAGAATCCCTTAGGGCTAGTTTTAGCGAGAAAGAAGAATTTATGTGTGAAGTTGTCTTTGTTGTGAACTATTTCAAGTGGGATATATGTTGTTCACATGGATTGTAAGAATGTTTGTTTTTTATAGACTAATATTATGCAATCAATGTTACTCTACAATTTTGATTATTATTTCGTATAT
>ML789543.1:34353-118562 GCA_009831015.1 Picea engelmannii
AGAGGCTACAAATGATGTTATCTTCTTCTTCTGAGAACCCTCCGTGCTTTAGATTAGGTCGTAAGTAGTTCAACCATCTAAGTCTGCAGCTTTTTCCACACCTTTTCAAACCTGTATTCAGTGAGAGCAAGGATCAGCACAAGAAAATCTGCAAAACACTAGTATTTTAACATTGAAATGATAAAAATGCATTAAGAGAGAGTTGTTCTCAGTTTACTGACCTGGTATTTGACCTAGAAATTAAAGCCATGCATTCTAATAACCTAAGGCTGTATTGTATCTACGAAAATATGCGATTATAAACACAATACCTTGGCCTGAGAACGGGTTCAAACTAATTCATTACAGATATGAAATCTCTCGTGAAAAGTCCATTAATCCCAGTAACAAACCATTATGCATCAAAACCTAGATTCTATAAACAATATCTAAAAATCTAAACCCTGTAAACATCTAAAAATCTAAACCCTAAAAATCTAAACATCTAAACCCTAAAAATCTAAACCCTGTAAACCAGGTACAATAATCGGATAGATATACAAACCATCTGGCAGTTTCATCAGACGATGGAGGCCTAGAAGAATGCTTCTATGGCCTTGGAATATTAAATCCTACTGTTAGAAAACTGAGAGAAAAAAGTAGAACATAGAGCCAATCTATTTGATTTCTGGATGAATTCATTGATATATGAAGGATGGCATACCAATTTTCTGGGGTAGAGCGAGCCAATTGCCTCCAGTACCAGACTTTTCCATATATTCCTTGAGTTGAGAGTCCTCTTGACGAGACCATGGTCCTTTCTTCACATTAGCGTTGTCACAACAAGGGGCTCTCCCCATCTCTTCAGATTTTTCCACTACCTAATTGGCCTTGAAAGATAAGTTCAGAGAATGGGTCAGGATAAGTTCAGAGAAACGAATAAAAAGGCTTTTCAGTACCAGATCCAGCTACGAACTCATCGTACCAAAAGAGCTCTGAGACCTCCTAGGTGTCCCTTGCACGGGCCTTTCCCAGTACCAGAACGTTGAGAGGAGATGGCCTGTCAACTGTTATCTCAGGGCAGTGTTCGTTTATATTAATATTGACTCGTTAGGTCACAGTACACAAATGACAATACGAGCTGGTCCCCAAATGGCCTAGTGATTCTTAAACAAAGCACGGCCTACAAGGCTCAAATTCCTCGAATAAAACATGAGTTGGGCATGAGATATAGCCGGGGAAATTCTGCACTACATAGATCTTCTCTTCTTCTTGTTTTTTACGATGAGACAGATGTACAAAAATAGGAGATGAATCCCAAGGAATCAAAGGTTCATAAAAACAAATATACAGCCTGTTGTGAGGAAGGTGGTCGGGGGGAAACGGGCCCTGTGAATGAATTAAGGTCTCAAATTTGTGTGCAGAGTGTATTTAATTGTCAATACGATGGGAGTAGGTACCTTCGTTTTTAACGTGTATGAAGGTAAAGGGAGAAGAAATTAAAAAATAAAAAGTAACCTCATAAAACCACTATATACTGCAAAAAGACCAACTCCTCTACCTACACCTGTTTTCTCGCCCGGAATCTGCTCTTCTTATTAAGATTATTTTATATGATAAGACAAATGGTCAGACAACGAAGGTAATAAGTATGGAGAAGGAATAAAAGCTCGAGAAAAACAGCTATATAAAGTGAGTCGCGAGGAAGGAGGTGGGGTAGAGCTTGGGTTAGGAATGTATTAAGCTTCCAAATTTGTGCACTTTGTTCTTGTCTTTCTCTTCCTTTGGAATCTATTTCCTTCTCCACTCACGATGTTCGAAGAAAGTGGAGATTAACGACGGTCGTTACTCCAATTGATCTCACATCTCCTAAGTTATAATGTCAATTAGTGGTGGGGATACTCACATCTTCTAAATCATAATGTCAATTAGTGGTGGGGATAGTTATCATTGGCTTTCAAGGTTCACAAAACCACGTACCTAAAATAACTAATCATAATGCCAATTAGTGATGGGATAGTCACATCTCTTAAATCATAATGTCAATTAGTGCCGGGATAGTTATCATTAACTTCTAGAGTTCACAAAAGTATTTCAAGAATATAAGTGTTTTTTTTTACAATAAAGAAATAAGAATATTCATAAAATTTCATTATTTTTAAAACCCACTTAAAAATATATATAAGGATATTTTTTTTTAAGTTTTAAAATCTATTTCAAAAATACAAGTGCTTTTTTTTAAATAAAGAAAGAAGAATATTCATAAAACTTAGTACTTTTAAAAGTTATTTTTTTTTAATTTTTAAGTTTTAAAAATTATTTAAAAATACAAGTACTCTTTTTAAAATAAAGAAAGAAAAATATTCATAAAACTTTAATATTTTTAAAAATTAAATTTTTAAAACCCACTTAAGAAAGGGAAAATATAAAAACTCAAAAATGTAGATAAAACAATTTCATGATAAAGTTAAAACAAAAATGTAAAATTAAAAAATTAAAAATAAAAATAATAAAAAAAATTGAAAGTAAAATGGCACAGAACTAAAATGAAAGAAATGTGACTAAGTATGGTGTGGTTTTGGTGCTCTCAAGCGCCTTTAATTTTTTCACTCAAGTTCAAATTTACCTACGAACTTCTTAATCCTTGATTCTTAAACAATACAATGTAATTATCATTGATTTTACTACACGATGGGTTTTTTTTCGAAGAATATATAAAAGGAGATGTAGTAAATGTAGATAGTTACTTCTTATTTTAAAGTCAGAAAGGTTCTATGACTTCCTAGCTCTAGTTGGAAGTAGTTTTGACATGTCATGTAATTATCATATTTTATATTTAACATGCTTTTCCTAGAAAGAAGATAACATGAATAGGGTTAGAACTGGTTATAGTCTTTTGATGAACTATGAAGAGATTATCGTTTTTTTATCCATATGTATTTGAAAGGTTGACTTGATTCCTTTTGTGCATTAAAAAACAATAGTAATTCAAAAAATGTTAAAGTGTGTAATACAATAAGCTTTGACCAATTGCATAAAACAAAATTATTTTAGATTTAAGATTAAAAACTTACATTAACATCATTTCAATTTTTGTTTTCACTTTTTCATTTATGTTGTTTCTTTATATACATGACCTAGACTTACATTTTTCAAGAGATGTTGAGGAGACCAAGTTTCGTCAAAAATGGAGGGGTCTCTAAGGAAATGGGTTACTCAACTTTAGGTCACTAGTAAACAAGATGGGAAAAAACCTTATGTTGCTGCTGCTGATGATGATGATGATGGTGATTAACGCCCACTAAGACTGAATTGGTCTATCGAACTTTAAGAGGGTAAGTGATTACTTGCGATTCCTTAGAATTTTGTTTCTATGCTCGAAAAGCATTAAGAGAAGCTTTCCAAGATCACCATTCTTTTGTTGAGTTAAGAGGTTAGGAAGGTTGGTTTTGTAACAAATATTTTTAAAATGAGATCTAATATGGGTATAGGCTGGAAAATCCAAGAGAAAGTGTTTTTCATATTCAACCTTCTTAGTGTCACAAAGGTGACACACTCTTTCATCCCATGGCGTTTTAGGAATTGACCAATGCCCAATTTCACTATGGAGATCATGATAATTTGTTTTTATCTTAACAATCCTTATTTTTTTCTTTACACTTGGAAAAATAGATAGATAATTTTGATATTCTAGATTATGGTTGATTACATCCTTATAATACCTTAATTTTGTTTTTTCCTCTAGCTCTTTATCACACCACATTTTCTCCTTAAATTTTGATTTGACGATTTTTTGAATAATATCTTTACTCTACAAAATCGTGTCTTCCATGATTCCCCAATAGTTTATCCAAGACCGGGCATGTTTATGCCATCCTCGCTTGAGTCGATGGTGGTTATGACTCGATTTTGAAGCAATTTTAGGAATCCTCTTGTCTTCCATGTTGTTCAACTTTTTCTTATACATTAGGTATCTATTCATAGCCATGCTCTCAATGGGGGAGAGGCTTTCTTCTAAGAGGAGGATGGGATAGGGCGTATTTCCTTTAATTTTGAGATTATAGGTTACACAATTATTTTGTATTTTCTCTATCATTCTGCTAGATTCACGAGAGATACTAGAGCCTCAGACTTCACATCCATAAATAATAATAGGTGTCACAAGAGTCTCAAAGAGGAGTTTCTTCTACTCCCAAATCCAAATGTCAGCTAATTTATAATTGTTTTCAAGCCCATAATAAGCTTTCCATCCCCCAATAATCATTTTCTCAATGCTATAATTCCAATTGAGTTTGTGGTGAATATCAATTCCAATATATTTGTATGAAGTCACTTCCTCCAAGTTGTTGTTCTCATATATGGAGTTATCATAAGTGGTCTTATTGTATTTAATAATCATGAACTTAGTCTTATCAATATTAACAATCATACCCATATTGGAGCAAAAACACTTCAGGATTGTTAGTTGGTTTTCAACATCATGGGGACTTCTTGCCATAAGAACGATATCATCAACATAAATAAGAAAATTGATGACTATACGAGTGAGAGTAGGGCCGACACAACCTACTTTTTCCAAGTAATCTCCTAACTTGTCAATGTATATGAAAAAAAGGGTAGGAGACGATGGACAACCTTGTTTGACTCCAATATTGTAGTTTATCTCTTTTGACCAACTCTTAGTTTTTTTAAACTTAGCAATAACGTTATCATACATCCTTTTTGAAACATCCCTCAACTCGAGAGACACTTTTATCTTTTCCAACCTATTCCAAAGGTTTTTCCTAGGAATGATGTCAAAATCTTTTCTAAAGTAAAAAAAACAACAAAAAAGTTTGGTTTTAGTATTGCAGAACTCCTCTGCAATGATCCTAAAGGTAACAAGACAATCCACATTTGAATGATATCTCCTACACCTGGCCTGGAATTTATCTCTTTTATCGTGACTTTCTAGCCAAAGGCTAATCTTCTTTTCCAAAATAATTCCATAAATCTTGGCTAAAATAGCGCTAATCATAATGGTCCTATAATTAGAGGGAATGCTTATATCCCCATTTTTAAAAATAGGAACAATGAGGCTTTGCATCTAGGCTTTAGGGAATCCCTACTTGACTGCTAAATTGAAGAGCTTGTGTATGTGAGGGATAAGGATAGGCCCTCCGATTTTAAAAATTTCATCTTGGAAGCCTTCAATGTCCTTATCTTTCCCATTTGCAAGCCGCTTAACCCCGAATTCTATGTCATCTAAAGAAAAAACTTCTTCCTTTGTAGGGAAAATAGGAATGGTGTCCATGGAATTAGGGAACTCATAAAGACTTTTAAGGTAGGAATTCCAGTCCCTTAAGGGAATCCTATTATTTTCTTTAGTATTGTGGTTTAGAATTTGGCTCTAGAACTTCTTAGGATCCATATTATATAGTTGTGAAAGTTTATCTTTCATTTTATTAATATATTGCTTTTTTCCCCTTTTAATTAGGTATTTGTACATATTGATTTTATTGAGTTTTAAATACTCATTAGAAGCATCCCTAATGAATTTCCTAGCAATTTTACATTCTTTATCATAAAAAGGGTTGCTCGTTCTATTATTCATTTTATAAGACACCTCAAAAAAGAACTTGTTAATAGAAGTGGAAAGGGTAGTTGTAAAATTATGATAGATTTCTTCAATGTTGTCCTTATAAGTTAGGAGATTTAACTTACTATTTAAATCATTTAAGAAAAGTTCAACTTTACTTTTTTCAAAGCGCAAATTCCTTTGATTATAAGAATTCTCTTCAATGGCGTTTATGTGCATGAAAAAATTTAGAATTAGGGTTAAAGGTTTATGATCAAACTCAATCTCATGGTCATTTAAAAGGTAACAAGTTTCTATTTGGTTGGAAACAAGAATATCATATATCACATAATATACGCCACTACTACCTAGCCCATGAATACAAGTCATCTGGTTGGAGTATGGCCACTTCATTACTCCTAACAATAGCTTTTCGATTTCTAATTATTGGCCATTTTCCATCTTTCCTGGTTTCTTTTACCTTTTGAACTTCCTTCCTTAATTCAACTTGGTCTTTGGGAATGAGGTCTCCATTTATAAATATTCCTCACCTTTTTAATCTTGGGGATTTACTAAGTATGTTATATTTATGGTCATTACAACTTACTTTGATACGGATCAACCTATCTTTGTGATCAATTATTTTTTCTATCCTCTTGGCTTGTAAGAGGTAAGTTGTATCAATTTGTGATTTATTATTAATTCTTCTTTTAATATTTATATTGTTTCCTCCTCTTCTTGTTCTTTTATACCATAAATTATGAGGTTAAGACTCTTTTTTTAAGCTCAAGGTCCAGTTTGATTAGCTTATTCATTTCCTCTTTGATGGGGTTGATATGCAATTTTTTTTCCATATTACTTAATCCTATCTCTCAAGTTGTGATTTTCTTCAACCTCTCCTTCTTGGGTTGATTGCTTATGTTTTTCCATTTCTTGAATCCTATTCTTCACTGTTTGCAGTTCACTCTTGAACCCTAAGAATCTATCCTCTATTTGAGTTTGAATGATATCTTTGAAGAGTCTAACTTTTTTTATCAATCATTGCTTCTAGCTCTATTTGGAGTTTTAAGTCTCTTTCTTCACTCCTTTTTTCTAATGATTCTAACTCTATTTGGTTTTTGGTATCTCTCTCTTCTCTCCTTTTTTTCTATTGATTCCATGTAATCGTAAAGGATCTCTAGGGTGATTTTGGGGGGCCTCCCCCTGTTAGGCTGCATTTTTGGAATAGGTGGAGTGCTCATATTGAAAAGAAGAGAAAAAATGTAACGATTATTATTTTGGATTGAATTTAAAAATGTTTTTTTTTTTCTAATTGATAATAACGATATTAATTATTATCTCTCAAATTAAGTTTTACTTATGAAACATAAAAAAATAAATACAAACTAAATAAAATAGATTTAAATCTCTTTAATTTTCACAGATTAATAGATTATAAATATATTTTAAATTAAAATTGAATCAAAGTAAAAACCAACTCACCTCATTTCACCTGTCCAATTGCTCAACCCATTGAAGAAGCCAAAAATAATTTCCAAAAACCACAGAGAAGTTCCCCGGTAAAAACCAAAGAGAAGTATTATTCTCATTCAAAATTGCAGATATATAATGTTAGAAATAAAATATATTTTTCAAAACATTCTCGTTCAAAAACTGCAGAGAAGCATTATTCTCGTTCAAATTAATTGTCTAAGCCTAATGATCCACCCTTTTATTTTTAATTTCTTGAAATTTATGCTTGTTTCATATAATGATTGTTCGGTTTTTGAGATAATTGAGGTTTTCTACTTTAAATTATCCATCACCCTCCCTCCAAAGGAAAATGACTAAGTAATGGTGTATTTAATGTTATGTTGGTCACATTACTTAGTTTAGGATGTGTGACTCCTCCATTAAATGATGCATAATGTTTTTTTTGAGTTCTATAATGTTAAATGTACTATTGCTTTGTACTTTTTTGTTTTCGTTCAAAGATAGCTCTATGAGATTGCAACAAACTACATGTTTGTCAAAAACTTAGAGTGCCTCTTGCATTATAATATTAATTCAAAGTGACTTTGTGTAAAGTCTAAATATAATTAACTTTGTTAACAACTCTTAGATTTTAAGAAATTCTTAATTAATGTTATTATATCTAATATAATATTAATTCAACGTTTATCAAAAAATCAAAGTGCCTCTTTCATTCATGGATGATTTTAGGGGCTAAATTTCGCTCATGGGCTAATTTTCCATGGTTTTTCCAAAAATGAGATTCACTATTTTAAAAATGATTCGCCCAAATATTATAGGATAAAACTATTTTACCTTAAAAATCACCAAAATTTTATAAAAACTATATAAAATGCTTATAAATTTGAATATTTTTACAAAAATATCGCCAAACATTTATAGTTAGCATATGAAGGATTAGTAAGATTCGCCAAGGTTTCTACATTTTAAAACACATTTCCATCCTTAAAATCATCCCTGCTTTCATTATAATATTAATTCAAAGTGTCTTTGTGTAAGGTCCAAAAAAAAATCAATTTTGTAGATAGTTATTGGATTTGAAACAATTATTAATTAACCTTATTATCTCTAATGTTGTAATTTTCAAAAATGAATTGTTTAATCTCTCTCTCTCTCTCTCTCTCTCTCTCTCTCTCTCTCTCTCTATATATATATATATATATATATATATATATATATATATATAAGTTTTTGAAATTTATGTTTATTTGATAATCACGGTGGTTGAAGAAGCAAAATATATAAGCCAAGTCTCTATAAATCAATTAATGGGGTATCTTGTCTCACATTAGTCCAAAATCAATAGAAATAACAATTCCTTACTTGAAAACACATTTAAGATGCAACTTTATCTCTCAAGAGGTAGAGGAATATCAAGAGGTAGAGGCAAGAGCTAGAAAGAAAATGAGGAAGTTTTAGAACATGAAATTAAGAATGATGATAGAGTCTTGTAGAGAGAACTCAGATGTATGATAAATCCAAGATCAAATGTTATTATTGCAAAAACGTTCTAGGTCATTACGCCAATAATTGTAGGAAGACGCAGGCTGGCATAGGAAAAAATAGTGCCAATTATTCGAATACCTTTGAGAAAAAATGAAGAAATTTGGTTCCTTACTTGTCTTGCTACCCATGAAACTTCAAATGATATATGGATTTTGGATAGTTCCTATAGTAATCACATGACTAGAAATAGAGATTTGATTTTGAATTTGTATGAATCTGTAAAAACATAAGTTAAATTAGGAACATAATCTATTGTAGATGTGAAGGGTAAAGAAGTGTTCAATATCATGACCAAAGATGGCCAAAAAAAGCATATGTACCAGATGTGTTCTATGCCTCAGGTTTGGAACTTAACCTGATTGGTGTTTTCCAACTCGGTAAGAAAGGGTATAATGTAGTCTTCAAGGGAGAAAAGTGTTTCATTTATGATAAGCCTCCCAGTAGGAATTTGATAGTTAAAATTCAGATGACCAAGAACCGAATGTATCCACTTGTTATGACTTATGAAAAACATGATACTTCATTTTCCCAAAAGGAAACCTGTATGGATGATTTTTGGTTATGGAATTCCAGATATGGTCATATTATTTTATTTAGTTTGAAGTTGTTGTAATAGAAAACGATGGTAAGAGGATTTCCTTCCATCCATGAACCAACTCGCACATGTGAGTTTTTCATTATTGCAAATAAACATAGGGATGGATTCCTTAAAGGTGTATCCTATAGAGCTAAGGATCATCTAGAGTTGATTCACATTGAGTTGTGTATTCCAATGCAGACTTAGTTTCTTATAGGAAGTTATTATTTTTTAAATTTAATAGATAACTATAGAAGAAATACCTAGGTGTACTTCTTTAGGAGGAAAACAAAAGCATTTGATAGGTTCAAAGAATTCTAAGCACTCGTCGATAAATAGAGTGGCTACCAAATTAAAGAGTTGATATTAGACAGAGGAGGTGGATATGATCTGAATGAGTTTAATGATTTTTGCAAGGAACTGGGCATCAAACATCAAT
This sequence comes from Picea engelmannii, assembly GCA_009831015.1. Lineage (NCBI taxonomy): Eukaryota > Viridiplantae > Streptophyta > Pinopsida > Pinales > Pinaceae > Picea > Picea engelmannii. The sequence goes on from ML789543.1 coordinate 43,924, forward strand.
TTATGTCTAGATATGCACTGCAACATAATGGTGTAGACGAGAGGAAAAAAATAACTATCATTAATATGGAAAGGAGAATGTTGAAAGGGAAAAACTTGTCACATGAATTTTGGCGAGAAGAAATAGCTTGTTCTATATATATTTTGAACAGATCACCCACAATGAGAATGTTGAATAAAGTTCCATAAGAAGCATCGTCGGGTATGAGTTCATATTTTTTTATTTCATAGCATATGCCCATGTACCTAAAAAACAACTGAAGAAATTGGATGACAGGAGAAAGAAACACATTTTCATTGGATACGGTGAACATTCCAAGGTGTACAGACTATAAAATCTAGTAATCAAGAAAGTGATCATTGTAAATGTGTTGAACCTGCACATAATAGATCTAGTTAAGAAATTATACACACATTTGCAGAGAGAATTGGAAAAAGAAGAAGAAGGAGAGAAAGAATGAAAGAATTCTCATTAACTGTTGTGAATAATGAATAATTTACACATGATATACTATGTATAACTCAATGAGTTCAAATTGAGGTGAACCAAGTCGCCATAGTGGTGGTCTAGAGTGATCTAGACACACACCAACAATTATGGGAGTGAGCTTCCACCTATTCTAGTCTCTCAGGCAGTTACGAGAGTGAACTGCCACCTAGTTGAGTTAACTAGTCAACTGGTCTTCAGTTAACTGACTGAAAAAAAAAGTAGTGAGGAGTTAAATCAAGGAATCAAGGATAATTCACCACGCTGGTGATGATACCAAGGCAAGGTCGAATTAGCATGGTGATGATCCCAATGCAACATCTAAACTCAACTCAACTAGTCAAACTAAAGTGTGAACTGAAAGAGAATATTTTCCAGGTGGAATATTCTCTCCTAAACTATAGGAGAATGGATAATGAATAAGTATGACTAATAAACAAATAAAAAAATTAGGAAAAATAAATCTTAGGTGTGTGTGAAGTAACTCCAACACCCCCCCTAAACATCACTATGGTGAATATAAAGATTGGGTCTCGGCAACGAGGCCATGTTAGGTACCCAAGTACAAAAGATACACTGAAAATAAAGTGAGGAAAGAGGGAAAACCTCATGGGAAAAAACCCCCTCAGGGTACAATGTATGTAAAAAGAAGAACTACAGTTTCTAGGAAACTGTGTCCTTTACTCCAAGATTACCTCGCAGAGAATGGAATTTCTGCTCAGTGAAGGTCTTGGTGAAAATGTTTATCGTCTGTTATGTTAAAGGAAATAACTTTAAGTCAATGATCCCCTCATGTACTAAGTCTTGGATGTAGTGCATGTGGATATTGATGTGCTTCGTCCGCTGCCTTTGAAATGGATCTCTATAGAACTTCAGAGTGTTGTGGTTATCACACCAGATGACAATCGACCAATGAAACTGAATTCCCAACTCAGTGAGAAAATGGTGTAGCCACATAGCATGAATGGTTATGTTAACTACCCCTCTGTACTCTGCCTCGGCTAAATTTAGAACAATGGAAACTTACTTCTTGCTCGACCAATAGATGTGGACTTGCGATCAATTCTATCGCCAACCCAGTTGAAATTAGTAAACCCAATGAGATCTAATGTAGAGTCTACTGCATAATGAATCCCAAAGGTGATGGTGCCTTGTACATATCAAAGGATACTCTTTGCATCTTTCCAATGCATCTCATGCGGCTCCTACATGAACCTGGAAACTGTGCCAATGTGTGAGATACAACAAGCTCCCCACTATCTGTCTGTACAGTGTGATGTCAACTAGTGGAGTCTCCTCGCCATCCTCAAGTTTGACTCCTAATAGGAAAGGATTCGGAGCAAACTTGCAGTCTGTCATGTGAAATCTCTCAAGGAGATCTCGTGCATATTTGGCTTGAGACAATTTGATGCCTGATGCATCCTGATTGATCTCAAGTCCAAGGAAGAAGTGTAGTGGACCCATGTCCATCATCAAAAACCTATCATGAAGAATCCTCTTGATTGCAGCAATCACTAAAGTTGAGCAACCGGTGATCAACAAATCATCGACATACATAACTAAAAGCAGAAGTGAATCAACCATAATAAGAATGTATACATTTGGGTCTGATTTAAAACATAAAAAGTTATGTGACAAAAGGTAGAAGTCCATATTGGCATACCATGCCCTCCGAGCCTGCTTGAGGCCATACAGTGACTTCTTACGTCGACAAACCAAAGATGAGTCCTTCATAAATCCCTGGGGCTGCTCCATGTAGATCTCCTTAGAGAGATCACCATGAAGAAATGCATTCTTCACATCCATCTGATGGACTTCCCATCCCTTGGATACCACAATGGCAAGGGCCAATAAAATGGAATCCATTTTCGCTACTAGAGAGAAGGTCTCATCATACTCAATACCATGAACCTGCTAGAAGCCTTTGGCGACAAGCATGGCTTTGTATCTTTTGATCTATCCATATGTCGTGCTCTTGGTCCTGTAGATGCATCTGCATTTGACAAGTTTCCTCCTATAAGTAAGGCGAACTAGATCCCAAGTCTGGTTCTTGAGGAGGGATTTCTACTCCTCCTGCATGGTGGATTCCCAAAAGGGATTTCCATCAGCCTCTCCATAAGACTGTGGATCTGAAGACTGAACTAAGAAAATATGCGTCGAAGGAAATGGTTCAATGGCAGTGAGTGAAATAGGAGGCTCCTTGAAATCAAATCGAGTCCTCCTAGTATCGGTTGGATCACCGACGAGATCCCCTGCATCCTCAAGAGTAGTTTGTGCCCACTTGGGCCTCTGCTCTAGCTCTGCAACTACATCTGGATGCTTTGACTCTACATATGACTGTGCTGACTCTGAATATAAATCTAAATCATCTGAGTCCTCTAAATCAGAAATCTCATATGAAGAAGAGTCAGCATGTGCATGCTCATCATCTCAGACAGTTGGAAGAGTGAAGGTGTCCGCATGCGGCTACTGAGGTACATGCGAGACACTTTCCTCGAATTGGACAATACACTGAATGATGAGTCGGTCCGAGGAAAGATCAAGAAGCTGATATCCCTTCACACCGTCAAGGTATGCAAAAAAATTTCACTTAGTTCTCTGTGGATCAAGTGCCTTCCTCTTTTCAGAGGGAATCCTGGCCCATACACGTGAACAAAAAATAGGAAAGTGGGTCACTTCTGGTTTGAGGCCGCTCCAAGCCTCGTAGGGGGTCTTATCCTTGACAGATCTATGGGGAGATATTTTTTGGATGTATGTTTCACAGTTAAGTGCTTTGGCCCATAGTCTCTGTGATAGTGAATTTGCATGCAACATGCAAGATGCCATCTCCTTTAGAGATCGTTTTTTCCGCTCAACAACTCCATTTTGCTATGGATTGTAGAGAACTATATGCTTCAACTGAATCCCTGCCTCATGGAAAATATTGTGGATCTCATGATTCACATACTCTCCCCCATTATCAGTTTGGAGGACTTTGATCTTCTTCCTAGACTGTGTCTCAACCAAAGCTTTGAAATATTTGAGGTGTTGAAAACCTCAGATTTTTGCTTGAGAAAGTAGATCCATGTAAGACGTGAGAAATCATCAACAAAAATGAGAACAAACCTCGCTTTGTTGATAAATGGATGTGGAAAAGGACCCATGAGGTCATTGTGTATCATATCTAAAGGTGCGTCATCTCGTTGAGACTTTCCTTTGTTGAATTTCTCTTCAGGGTGTTTTCCGAGAACACATCTGCAAGATACCAGATATATAAAATATGCAGAATAGAAATAAAATGCTAGAAATGACAGAATAACAGTCAAATATCCAACATAATCTTCACAATACACAGAAATGATATACAAAATAGCAATAGAAAAAGCACTTTGATTCAAAAAGCAATGTTCACAGGCCTCTTCAAGGGGGCAACCTCCAGTCGAGCAGAGCTCTGTTACAATAATCTCCAAGCTAGGGTTCTCATACCCTCACCCCTTATTTATACTAAATATGTCTATTAAGAGAAGCATCTAGAGTAATATCCTTCTAGAAGCGGAAGCTTCTATTAGGTCTTCTTACATCTGCCTTATTCTATTTTATTGAAAGGCCTTATTAATATTGACCTTTATTACATCCGAACACATTGATCTACCTGTGTGCAGGTTAGGACCTTAACAACATCCCTCACATACTCCCATGGAGAAATGGATGTCTGGTAGACCATCAACTAATATGTTCTTGCTAAGGTGTTGCATGTATCTAAAATTCAAATTTCCATACCTTTTGTGTCATATCCTACTACTTTCATCAACATGAGTAAGAAGAATCAGGTTCAATGAATTCAAAAAATGTATACACTCTAGACTGATGATTTACCTGACTGGTAGCAACCCTGGAGTTGGTTTGCATGTCATATATGTCCACGGAATTTGGTGTGAATACGACTCGCTTTCCGGTGTCAAAATTCGTCATCTAATACATAGAGAGAAGGTTGACAGAAAGCTTGGGAACATGCAACACATTCTTGAAACTTCCATTGGTGAGTTCAATCCTTCCTTTGCCGGTGACTTCGATAGAAGAGTTGTCCCCCATCAGAATAGGAGGACCCTTGCATGCATCCAATGAATAATAGATTGATTATGAGGAATCAATGTGATGTGATGCTCCTAAATCTACGATCCAAGCACCGAGAGAGGAGTTGATGGCAATCAAGGCATGGCTAGAATCGCCTTTCTTGGAATTTGGATCTTTTGGATTCTTCTTCTTTCCACCCTCGGGGATGCGATCTCCAAGGTTGTTTTTCTGAAGTATTTGAGACATCATATATATTTTTTTTTGCATGCATGAGGATTCTGAATGGAATCCTTTGTGACAGTATGTGCATTTCTCTCCTTTTCTTCCCTTTTCTCCTTTGGATCTGGAGGCATTGGTGAAGGGTTTTGTGTACCCTTCCTTCTTCATATGTGCATGAGATTTCCACTTATATTTATCTTTAGATTTCTGATATTCATGGCTGCCATCATGCACAGTGAGTGCATGCGCCCTTGGGCCTTTGATTGCACCCATGTTGATGAGCTCGGTTTGCTCTTGTGTCAGGGATTCAATAAAGTCCTCAAGAGAAGACATCTTCCAGGTGGTTCCAGAGGCGAATCTGACAGTATGGAATGTGGATACAAATACAAATAACTCAGGACCAAGCTTGGAGAGAATGGTTAGAACCATTTTTTTCTCCTCCGTCGATTTATCAACCTCGCAAGCTTTGAGTTGCGACAATAAATCCTTGGATTTTGTAAAGAAATATTGGATATTGTCCAAGCTTTTTGGATCCAATATGAGTAGATCCACCTCCAACATGTCTCCCCTCATCTCATCCTGTTTGACAAAGAGCCCTTCCAATATTTTCCAGGCTTCATTGGGAGTCTTATAGGAATATATGTGAAAAAGAAGATCGGGATAAATAAGACTACAAATTGTTCTAAGTGCCTCATCCATGCGATTTAAGTACTTGGATGTTTCTATGGATGATTTCGGTTATGTATATGTATTCATGGTTAACCTGTAAAACCATTTGGATCATAGATGTATGCCTATTTTCTCCTTCCATGCAAAATAGTTGTAAGGTGTAAGAATGAATTCTTTTTGGAATTCCATATTTCGACTATCTTCAATCTTTTGTACCTGCAAAAAATTTTGGTGTAGCTTTTGATTAGCAGTCCTTAGGCTCTGATACCATGTAAATGTGTTGAAACTACACATAATAGATCTAGCTAAAAAATGATACACACATTTGCAAAGAGAATTGGAAAAAGAAGGAGGAGAGAAAGAATGAAAGAATTCTCATTAACCGTTGTGAATAATGAATAATTTACACATGATATACTCCGTATAACTCAATGAGTTCGACTTGAGGTGAACCAAGAATCCATAGTGGTGGTATAGAGTGATATGTACACACACCACTAGTTACAGGAGTGAATTTCCACCTATTCTAGTCTCTCAGGCAGTTACGGGAGTGAGTTGCCACCTAGTTGAGTTAACTAGTCAACTAGTCTTTAGTTAACTGACTGAATAGAAAGTAGTGAGGAGTTAACTCAAGGAATCAAGGCTAATGCACCACTTTGGTGATTATACCAAGGCAAGGTCGAATTAGCATGGTGATGATCCCAATGTTTCCTGGTGATGATCCCAATGTTTCATGGTGATGATCCCGATGCAACATCTAAACTCAACTCAATTAGTCAAACTAAAAGAGAATATTCTCCAAGTGGAATATTCTCTCGTAAAATACAGGATGCTGGATAATGACTAATTATGACTAATTAAAAAATAAAAACCCTAGGAAAAATAAATCCTAGGTGTGTGTGAAGTAACTCCAACAATCATTAGCATACATGTAGAGTTTAAAGAAAAAGATGCAACAAAGGAATAATAGGTTGAACATAGTGAGAAAAAAGGTTTGCAAGTACAGTCACCAGATAAGAATACTCCATCAAGAGCTTCAAGAAATTCATCTCAAGGAGAATCATCAAACTCATCAGGTCTATCTTTTCCTGGTTCTCAATCTAGTAATAGTTCTGAGTCAATTTCTAGAAATACGAGAAGTGTGAAATATATTTATGAAGAGTTAGGCACTCATTCAAATTACACATTGTTCACTTATCAACCCACACTTTTTGAGGAAGAAATAAAACATGAACAATGGGTTAAGGAAATGGATGAGTAAATAGACTCCATTGAGTGAAATGAAACATGTGATTTAGTAGACCTACCCAAAGACAAAGAATGTATTGGAGTGAAGTGGGTACATAAAACCAAATTGAATGAAAAATGTGAGGTGGATAGATACAAGGCAAGCCTAGTTGCAAAGGGGTTTTCACGATAACCTAGAATTGAATTTGGAGAAACATTTTCACTTGTGGCCATATTAGACATGGTACATGAAGTTTTGGCATATATTTCCCAAAACAAATGGAAGGTGTGCCAAATGGATGTGAAATATGAATTTCTAAATGGATTTCTGGAAGAATAAGTTTGTGTGTAGTAACCATCAAGATATGAGATCAGAGGACATGAAGACAAATTCTACAAGTTGAAGAATGCTCTTTATGGGATCAAACAAGCTCCAAGATCTTTGTACAAAATGATATATTCCGATTTGATAAGAGATTCTTTTAGTAGAAGCAACAATGAACATACACTTTACACAAATGTAAATCAACATGGCCAAATTTTAATTGTTTGCTTGTATGTCAATGATATAATTTATAAAGGAGATTTGTCATTTAATTAGTTTAAATGTGCTATAAAAGAGGAGTTTGAAATTACTAATTTGGGATTTATGATGTTTTTTCTTGGCATAGAGGTAAATCAATTGGAACATGGAATTTTTATATCTCAAAAAAACATGCATTTAATTTGTTAAAAATATTTCAAATGAAAAATTGGAAGGTAGCTCTCACACCTATAGCAATAGGAAATAAACTCAACAAGAAAGACGAAGGTGGAAATGCATATATGACATCATTCAAGAGATTAGTTGGTAGTCTCATGTATGTCATTTCCACTAGAACAAATATCATGTATGTACTTAACATGATTTCCATATTTATGGAGACACATAAAGGCATGCATTAGAATGTTGGAAAAAGAATTATGAGATACATTGCAGGAACGACATAGTATGTTATGTTATATTCAAGGAAAGATAATGAATTTTTGATTGGTTATACGGGAAATTATTTTTTCAGTCTATATGGTAGGAAGAGCACTTCAGCATATGTTCCACACTATGGTTCAAGAGTAATCTCGTGGGAATCCAAGAAAAACCCCATTTTGATCCTCTCATCAACAAAGGTAGAGTATGTAGTAGCAACAACAACATCTTGTCAAGAATTTGGTTACGTAGACTTCTCAATGATCTTCAACAAAAACAAGAAAAACCAACCCTAATGTTCAGTGTTGTGTCATTGTTTTAAGTCCACACTTCTGTGCATATTGACCCTTTTAACACTAGGGAGTTTTAGACCCAGCGTTCATCCAGAGCGTGTCCACAAAAAACCTCTAAGAACTAGCATATCAATCCTCAACCAAGGCTGAAGAAGGTATCACCCAGGATGAAAATAGGATCACAAACACCATAAGGCCTTGTGTCGGGGATGGAGAATTAAACATATGAAACAATACTGCTATTGGAATTCATGGAAATCATGTATGACATACTTTAGGACTAAGGATTATAAAAATACACACCCATATTCATATCATTCAAAATAGATGTGCATAATAGATTAGAATTGCCATATTTTTATTATTGGGAGAATTCTATCACACAGAGATATACAACACACTAAAAAAATACTTAGGACATCCATAGAACTTTATATCATTACTATGCAAACCAACAAGAATACAACATAATGCTCCATGCGCCTTGTCTTAGGATTCATATAGAAAAAAGACACAAGAATATATTTAAAACATCACATGATTACAACAGGCTCAGAGTGAGCTCGATACTGATACCCAATCGAATGTTTCACACACTAACTAGATAAATCCTCTTTTGAACTTAGATATACTTTTTATATCTTTTGTTGTTGGGAAGAATTGTCTCTTTTATGCTCTACTCCACTTGATTTTCTTATCCAACTTCCTTGCACGTTTCTAGTGCCTTCTGTTAGGACCCTACAATGCACCTTTTTGTTCACACCTTTTGCTACCATTACACCCTTGTTTCACTCACATTTAAACTCACATTATCACCTTACCCTATCTTTCCAAAGGTATACAACGTCTCTTCTCTTTACTATATGTTTAATCTGTTTTGCATATAATTTTACATTACTCTCGTACTTAACCATTGATCAAAAAAGTATAAGTGCTGAAACAGTTCGAACTGTAGATTAGCATTGAGGCTTGTTGTTGAAACAGTCAAAGCACACAAACCCTGTGGCTGAAACAGTCTGTGGACTACGATGTTGAAACAACAACTCACACAGAAGAAGTTGTTACACTCTCCATGGTCTACGATGATGAAACAACTCACACAAAAGTTGCTACACTCTCTGTGGTCAACAATGTTGAAACGACAACTCACACAGAAGAAGTTGTTACACAGTCCGTGGTCTACGATGCTGAAACAACAACTCACACAGAAGAATATGTTACACCCTCTGTGGTCTACGATGCTGAAATAACAACACAAAACTATTACATTGACCACAACAGTTGCACCTTGAGCTAGCATTAACCATCGCTGCCGCCTGAGACCAAGTTGTTGAAACAGTCAGAACGCAAATCCCATGGCTGAAACAGCCCGCGATTTATGATGCTAAAACAACATACAACAACAGTAACAAGAAGACAAATAAAGAAGTTGTTACTCCAGCCGCAACAATAACACCTCACTAGGCACTTGTAATAACATTCTATTACGGGAGACTAGGATACCCTATTCTAGTATAGAAATCGGGTCTGACTAAGAATTGGATTGAGATGTGCAAATGTAATTGGATGATCAAATTGTATGGAGGGGATTCTCCTCTTTAAATAAGAGGAAATCATCATTAGAGAGGATCATATTTTTAGCTAAGAGAGGATTTTATAGAGAAGGACGTATTTTACTTTAGATTGTAATATGATACAGTTGACAGATGAATAAAATACTATTCTGAGCATTTCTCTGTAGTCCCTTTCGTTTTAGGGGAATCTTGTGAGAAGGGAGGGCCCACCTTCTTCACAAGATTCACCCATTAGCTTTGTAGTGTGTTAGTGTTATTTCTGTTCATGCCTTGATTAAATTTTGTTTTGCTGAAACACTACTTTACTGAACTCTGTTTTGTTGAAACATGACTTTACTGAACTCTTCTTTACTAATTTTTACATTGTTTTCATGTGATTCATGCTTGGGTAATTGTTAATCATTCTAGTTAGAAATCCTGTTTGGTGAATTTATGAAGGAGTGATAATCAGGGACAGGTGTTGAAGATTCTTACTTGGGGAATAAGGTCATGTTCTCTATTAAGAGTTACTTAGCCTTCAGTGTGTGTCAATCATTTCGATTAGTAATGAGTTCATGAAAGTGTGAATAGGATCATGTTCTCTGGTTACAGAATAGTTGGTCCTTCCTTTTGCAGTGTCCTAAAAGATTTCTTTTCCAGGTTGTTATTTTCTTAATGTAATCCAGGATTCTTTGGACAATTATTTCTTTAAACATTGAATTCTGCAATAGGTAGATTGTTTTCCTGTAATTCAAGTCAGAACTTCAGTCTGTTCAAGGCAAAGTGTGATTAATATGTTTTTACTACAACTCTAGGTTTATTTTGAGATTGAGCATATATAGTGTGTGATTACCTTTGAAATAAACAGTTGAAAATCTATGTAGCACTTGATTGTTTAGTTAAATAAGCAATTATAGTGACCAACATTTTGGCGTCGTTGTCGGGGAAGGTAATTATAGATTTCAAAAGCACTTATGATTTTCCAGATACAAATATTGCATGAGAGGATGCGGAGACCCCAAAGACACTGACCCTACAGGTGGCAGGGGCAGAGGAAGAGGAGGAAGAAAGACTTATATTGACGAGATTATATCAAAGTCTAAATCTGCTGCTCAACGACCAAACTCTCGGAAACCAAAATCCCAGCCTTCATTTCAAGCAAACTTTGAAACGGGGAAAGAAGTTTGGAGTCCTAAGACAGTCGAGAAACCAGTAGGAAACATTGAGGATAGAGCAAGCACATCAGGGGAGAAGACAGAAGAAAACATGCATGAGTACAATGAAGAATTGCATCATGAAGAACAGGCAGGTCCTGAAGGAGAGGTAAATGATGAAAACTCTTTCTCCACATTAGGATTTCCTATTGGTTATCTTCCTAGATGGGTATCCCCCATGAATAAAATTCCACTCTCAGCACTACCTAACTTTCATGGTTTGTCTTCAGAGGATCTTGATGAATTCCTTTTTGAGTTTGATATATTATGCAGAAGTTATGATTACATTTCCAATGCTAAAAAATTAAATCTATTTCCAGCAACATTGAAAGGAAATGCACTAAGATGGTTCATGAGTATTGGAGGCCATGTAATCACAACATGGGACCAAATGAAACATAAATTCCTGAATAAATACCAGGACTATTGCCGAACAAGAGAAAAAAGGGAGGAACTATTTAAGATGATGCAGAAAGAGGATGAAAATCTGGAGGACTTTGTAGAAAGGCTATAGTATAATCTACAAAGATCCAGTCACCCCAATGTAAGTAAAGATATTCTTAAAACTATATTATTAAAAGGAGTAAGGGATGACTATCTAGATATGCTGAATATGCTTGGAAAAGGGGACATATCTAAGGAATCATACGATGAAATTGTTAACCTATGTAAAAGATTTTCAAGAGGAGCTTCAAGAAATAGATTAAATAGCAGGGATACCACATTTTCAAGAGTCCAAAAATCATCTAGTGGGGGAGAAACAAGAGCCGAAATAGGTAATTTACTTGAAGGTTTTAAAACTGAAATGTTAAGCTCTTTTGCCTCACAAATTGACACCCTGCAGATTCAAAAGAAGCAAGTAGAAGCAGAAGCAGCTCTGTCCATATTTGGTTCTAAATGCAGAGACAAGCACCCATGAAGGGAATGTCCATTGGACAAAAATCCAATCTGCACCATCTGTGATAAATATCATCAAACTCAACAATGTCCTTCTCTACCAAGAATCAAGGGAGCATTACAACCAATTGATGAAGAAGATGAAGCTGTCTATCTGTTGACACAAAGAAGGAAATGGAAACCATGGGGACAAGGTATGAATCCTAACATGCCATTTACATCTTCTAATCGTTGGAATAACTATCCTTCTTTTAATCAAATGAATTACCCTCCCTATAATCAAATGCAATATCTAAATCAAATGAATTACCCACCCATGCAACAAACTAACCCACCCTTTGTTGACCCGTCAATGTGGACTCCTTGGCCTCCACAACAACAACATCCATATCAGAACCAATGGAATCCAAATTGGAGAGGACAACAACCCCCCTTCCCAATTCAATTACCTTAATCACAATTTCTGCAACCACTCTCCTTACCATCAGGTACCCCACCAAATAATTAAGTGATGAGACCCCAACTACCTATACAACCTAACCCTAACCCCAATAATAAAGTTGTGCAGTGCATTGATATTCATAACCAACCTACGTTTTCTCTTCTCCTTGCACAATGCAACGATATTCATTTATGATCTGGGAGAATAGTAGAACCTATCATAGCTGATGTTACCTCTTCTGATAAAGAGGAAACAAAAGAGCATGATGTACCTGAAGAGGTACAATCATCCTCTAACAATGTTGTTGAAACAACAAAACCACCATTTCTTGAACATTTAACTTTGACTAAAACGCCTGAACCATTGGCTTTCAATCTTCTAGGGGAATTACAAAATCTTTATGTCAAAATTCCTCTACTACAAGCACTCTGAGATGTACCAATTTATCCCAGGACTATGCGTGACATTTGTGGTAAGAATCCTGGTAGGAAAATTAAGGATCCCCTCACAGTCCATGTTATGGGTGACTTGTCTGCACTAATGTCAGTTAAAGCTCCCACAGTTAAATATGGTGATCTCGGCCACCCTACCGTCTTAGTAAAAATTGGAAAAACGATAATCCCTCGAGTCCTGGTAGACTTAGGTGTTGCTATCAATATTATGACTCTGGAAACCTCACAATTGTTACAACTGTAGAATGAAATCAGAGACACCCCAACTATCCTAGAATTAGCTGACCGCTCTACAATCAAATCAGAGGGAGTCATTGAAGACCTAATTATCTCAGTGGAATCCTGGAATTATCCAGCTGACTTTGTGGTATTACAACCTAAAAAAAAGTTGGGGGGGCAACCTCTAATTTTGGGCAGGCCTTGGCTAGCCACAACATATGCTTTAATCTGCTGTAGATCAGGTTCAATGACAATTTCCAACTGTTATGAAACTAAACAACTTACCCTCTACCCTCGCGCTACACCCTTGATTAATAATGATAATTTTGTATGGGTAGACTTTGATGATCAACTTACTCAACCCATCTTGACTATCGGACAAGCCTTAAGCCTTAAATATGCCACCGAGGATGAAGTAATTAATAATTTTATTTGTGAACCCTCCTCTGTCACTCTTGAAACTCATAACCAACTAGCTGAACTGTTGGATTCATATAATCAGGAAAACCTTAACTCTGAAAACCCACCTCAAACATCTACCACCATCTCTTCTAAAAGCATACCAGTAGAAATTGAACCTAGCAAAACACTGAACATAAACCCTAACCTGACAGATGTTGAAACACAACAATTAATGAAGTTACTTCTTGAAAATAAAGAAGCATTCACATGGGACTATACAGATATGAAAGGAATCTCTCCTGAATTATGTACAAATCGAATATATATTAAGGAAGATTGTCGACCGATCTGCCAATCTCAACGCTGAATGAACCCTAATTTAAGAGAAATCCTTAAAGAAGAACTTCAAAAATTGCTCAACGCAGGGTTTATATATCCTATATCAAACAGTGAATGGGTTTCCCCATTATTAATAGTTCCTAAGAAAAATGGGAAATGGAGAGTATGTGTGGATTATAGAGCCTTAAATAAAGCTACTCAAAAAGATCACTTCCCATTACCATTCATTGATAAGGTGTTAGATAGTTTGTCAGGGAAGCAATTTTTCTCATTTTTAGATGGTTTCAGTGGGTATAATCATATCAGAATTTCACCTCAGGACCAAGACAAAACCACTTTTACCAGCCCTTGGGGAACTTTTTCTTATAGAGTTCTCCCATTTGGACTATGTAATGCACCAACAACCTTTCAAAGAGCAGTTATAGGAATATTTTCTAATATGCTTAATGACTCTATGGAATTTTTTATGGATGATTTTACCCTGTATGGTGTTTCTTTTTAGGAAGCACTACAAAACCTTGAGAAAGTGCTTAAACGATGTATACAATCCCACCTCTCCTTAAGTACAGAAAAATGTCATATGATGATGAGTGAAGGAATAGTGCTTGGACATTTTATTTCATCTCAAGGAATTCAGGTGGATCCATCCAAGATACAAGTCATTAAAGATATTCCTACTCCCAAAACCCAAACATAGGTAAGAAGTTTTCTAGGACATGCTGGATACTATAGAAGATTTATCAAAAAAAAATCCAAAATAGCTTCTCCTGTGTTTGTGTTACTGATGAAAAATGTCGAATTCAAATGGACTAATTCTTGCCAGGAAGCATTTAATACACTTAAACATCAATTATCTACAACCCCTATTTTAAGAGGACCTAATTGGACATTCCCTTTCACATATCCTCTGATGCTTCAGATACTGCAATAGGAGTTGTCTTGGGACAAGAAGAAAATCATCTTCCCTATGCTATTTATTTCATTAGCAAGAATACGACTCCTACTGAACTTAAATATACAGTTACCGAAAATGAATTTTTAGCAGTTATCTATGCTATTAATAAATTTAGACATTACATCACTGGCTACTCTACTCTTTTCCATACTGATCACCTAGCTATCAAATATCTAATGAACAAACCTATCACAAATGCTCGAGTCACCAGATGGTTACTATTACTGCAAGAATTTGATATTACAATTGTAGATAGACCAGGAAAAGAAAATGTAGTTGCTGATTTCCTTTCTCGGTTAACACCTGATGATGATATCCCAGTAGATGATTCATTTCCTGATGAATATCGATTTGCAGTATCTGCTCACTCACCTTGGTATGCAAACATCTCTAACTACTTGGTTGCAGGGAAATTACCACCACACCTATCCCACCGAGAGAAAAGAAGAATCATTCAACAAAGTGCTCGGTATAGATGGATAAGTGGATGTATTTTCCACACAAGACTTGATCAAGAAATCCGAAGGTGCATTAGAGAAGATGAGGTTTATGATCTACTAAAAGCTTGTCATGATGGCCCTTGTGGAGGGCATTTTGCTGATAAAAGAACAACACATAAAATTCTTATGATGGGGTATTATTGGCCCTCACTTTTTAAAGATTCAAAGAAATATGTTCGGGCCTATGATAGCTGCCAAAGAATGGGCCAACCTAATCATAGAGATGAAATTCCATTAAACCCCCAGATAATACTTGAACCATTCGAAAGATGGGCCTTAGACTTTGTAGGACCCATTAACCCCCCATCCAATCAAAAAGTTTACATAGTGGTCTGCATAGATTATATGACCAAGTGGGTGGAAGCTAAAGAACTCCATAGAGCAACTGAAGAAGCAGTTCTAGATTTCCTATTTGAAGACATCTTCATCAGATTTGGAGTGCCAAGAGAATTAATTATAGATGGAGGACCTCCTTTCACTTCTCATGGTTTTAAAACCACCCTTCAGAAATATCATATTCAGCATAGAATGAATACACCATACCACCCCCAAGACAATGGACAGGTGGAAAGCACAAATAAAGTAATAGAATCCATTCTTACAAAAACAGTGAAGGAAAACAGAAAGGATTGGTCTCACAGGCTCCCTGAAGCATTATGGGCTTACAGAACTACCTGGAGAAATACTACATGATTCTCTCCCTATGAATTAGTTTATGGAAAAAGTGTTGTCTTTCCTGTGGAATTTGAAATCAAGACCTTAAGGAATGATTTAGCTTTCAACCTTGATTTGACTGATGCACAAACAAGCAGGTTACAACAGCTTAATGAATTGGATGAAAAAATACTAGATTCCATTCATCATAAAACTATGATTCAATAGCAAAGATCAAAATGGCATGACAAAACTATCAAGCATAAGAAATTCCAAAAAGGTAACTGGGCCCTACTGTATGACTCTCGGTTCAAAGAATTTCAAGGGAAACTACATACAAGATGGCTTGGACCTTACAAAGTAGACAATGTTTTCCCCAATGGAACAGTAAGGATCCTCACAATTGATGACTCTAAAACACCGTTACATGTAAATGGTCATCGACTCCGTCTGTACCAGTGTCGTATTTCCAAAGAAGCTTTTAAGGCCACATCTGTGGCAGACTCTCATTACCTCTTTTTAGAGGGGGCTCCTACCCCTCATTGCATTTAATTCTTTTTAATTTAATTTCTTTAGTATTAGATTAGATTTCCTTTACTAATAATCCCTGTTAAGAAATACCATGTTACAATCGATTTTTGCAGATTCTCGATCAAAGCACAGGCCTACTAAGGAAGGAAGATCCTACTTCAATAAGAGGCAAGCTTCCCCATTGCTGAAACACCACTGTTCAACAACTTTTTGCTCTTTCTTCATTGTTGAAACACCATTGTTCAACAACTTTTTGACTTTCTCCATTGTTGAAACACCATTGTTCAACAACTTTGTGCCTTTTTCCCCACTACTGAAACACCACTATTTAGAAACTTTGTGCCTTTTCCCCCACCGCTGAAACACCACTGTCAGCAACCTTTCACCATTTTCCCCACTACTGAAACACCACTATTCAACAACCTTTCACCATTTTCCCCATTGCTGAAACACCACTGTCAGCAACCTTTCACCATTTTTCCATTGCCGAAACACTACTGTTCCACAATTATTCACATTTTCCCATTGACAAAACAACACCGTTCAACAATTGTTTCACCCTTATTTCTATGGTTGAAACACCACTTCCGCAGCAGTATTCTGCAACATCACCTTCCAGCAAATATTTCTCTATTCTTTCCCTCTCGCTGAAACACCAACTTTTGAGCATTCTCTGTCAATAAGCTTTTGCGCTCTCATACTACATTTTGTCCTTCCAGTCAACAAATCCTTGACACAATTCCTCTAACAAATCAAAATTCTATGCCATGGCTACTGCAAAACTATTATGGACAGGCACTATATTTAATTTGAAGTACGAATCAAAAGGTAAAGGTGAGGTATGTAAATTTTATACGTAAATACAATTAAGCTATAGTCAATGAGAAGATTCCAACTTATTTATTACCACTCATGTAAAATCATTATTAGCCGCACTTGAAGGGGGGGGAGGAAATATAAAAAAATTTCACACAAATCAACCACCGTAATTCCTTTTTACCATCCTTTCGTTTGTTTCACCACCAATTGCATGCCTTCACCCGAAAAACTCACTCTACACAGAAGTTGTCACTCGACTCTTTGACAACGTATTTTACTGAGTTGTTAGCTATGGGAGGCTCTGTTATACGGTACGAACCCACCACGACAACCCTGTTAGAACTCTATCCAGAAGCCTATCAAATTTTTCTGCTGGCAGGATGGCTCGACTATTTTCAGAGGCTCCAGGGATTTGATCAACAACAGGTTCTGCAATTTGCTCGAAATCTCTAGGAAGATCATTCCGTTGTTTAAGGGGTTCGAATTTCAGTTACATAAGATTATATAGTGCAGGTTTCGAGTCTCCCTACCAATGGCATTCGCTTGTTTAGCCACAAACATATCATCCTGAATGCCCAGCAGGATTTCCTCTTGCCAGGGGAACAAATTGAACCTAAAGGACGGGGTGTTCGACTCAGCTCATTGCCGCTTCCATGGATGAAAGTTACAAAATTCGTCAAACACTACCTTACCTGCGAAGGCCGATACCAGGTAGTCTACCAGCATGATTTTGTCGTGTTGTCTCATTTACGACATGCTAGATTGGTGAACATTCCTTATTATATGTTCGGTTGTCTTAAAAATATCTCTCACTGCTGTAAAAAGGCTAAATATCCCACCCTTTCACTCACCCACCACCGTCTCGTTCAACTACTTATCTAAAAGGGTTTTTCCCAACAAAACCCTCCACTAAACAACCCACCCATAGATCCCCAAGAAGCTGCTGAAATTCCTGAAAATTTTCAGGAATAGCAACCACAAAACCCTCCAGACCCTCCAAAAATACCTAACAGACTGCCTACAGACCCAATCAATCCAATTAACCCCCCTACCATACCAAGCCCACCCCACATTTTACTAGAATCATCCACTCCTTCCCTTCATATTCTTAGCGATGATTTTGAACCAGACAATTCTCCTTGTCCCATCATTGAGGAAAAGACCCCACGTAAACAAAAACAAATTCCTTTATTTTCTCCCTTTTTACAAAGAAAACAAACAAGGGCCTCAACAAGGGCATCCACTACTGCCACTGCCCTAAACCCCCAACCAATCCGACTAATACCCCGTACACCTCCAACCTCCCAAATGTCGGAATCTTTGCCTATTCCACCCACGGGCACTGAAACACAAGAACCAAAGGCCCGGTCGGTTGCGACATCATCCGTTTCAAATTTAGTAGCTAAAACACAAGAACCAACTACTCATTTAGTAGTTGAAACACAAGAACCAACTACTCATCAAGTAGCTGAAACACAAGAACCAACTACCCATTTAGTAGCTGAAACACAAGAACTAGCTACTCATTCAGTAGTTGAAACACAAGAACCAACTATAGCTACCACACAAGAACCAGCTACAACTGAAACACAAGAACTAGCTGCTGATATTGTTACCGAGACACACGAATTAGATTCCCAGGGAGCTGCAACATTACTTTCTTTACATCAAGAAGTTGAAACACAAGAATCAACTGTCAATCCTGTAGCTGCTCCAGAAGAACTAGCTAGTGAGGCTATGACTTCTACACAAGAACCAATAAATCCTCAACTAGAACCAACAATGGCCTCTGTCTTACAAGAAAATGAGTTCCTAAGGTCTGAACTGGAAGCCTACAAGAAAGAGCTAGCCATGGTAAAGGAATCCTATGAGAAGGAACTTAAATTGTACACCCTAGCTCATATAGCAACCATGTCAGAGGGAACTACAACAGAGAATCCGTGTAGAGAATATATGTGTAGTCAATGTGGGGACATCTACTATCAAGAAGGCTACAAAATAATTCAAATTCCAATTCCAGGAGCTTCCCCTGCACCTTCGAATTTTACAGTCAAAGAAGAACACCCTGTTGTTACACAAGAACCAACAGGACCTTCCAAAATTAAGACTGAGCCCTGGCCTACAACAAATGTCAAATCTGAAACCCCTGCTTTTGTTAATAAAGATGTACAAACATTGCATATTGATGAATCTGCCCCTCCCAGCCAGATCAATATCCACACCTTTGTGGAACAAGCCACTCAGACCCTACCTCAGCCTACTACTTGCAACGCTGAAACACAAACTCAACCATGGGATGAGTAGGAAATAATAGAGAAATGGAAAAAAGAGTTCGTTTTTACACAAGCCAAAAGCCTGCAGGAACACAGACAAATCTGGATGAATCGTATCTACTCAAATTAGGAAGCTTTGGAGAAAACACTCCAGGAATCTCGTGCCCTTAAGAAACAGAATAAAGAGCTAAAAGGCAGATTGCTCCTGACATTTGACTTGGCACAAACGCTATTGGCTACAAGGAAACCATCCTGCAATTACTCTCTGTTCCTCATGGAATGACTTACATGGTCTCAGATCAAATCAGTTAAAGAAGGCAGACCCCATGCAATGTTAAATCCAACAGATTTTGTTAAAACCTTTGCAGAAGCCTCTGCTATGGATCAACACCTCCTCTGTGAGGCATATTTTCATAACGAGGCCATCCCTGAGAACCGATAGCTTAACCTTAACCCTCTTGTCGGTGACATCCAGATTCGGGCACTCACCTCCTTCCTTAACAATCAGATTATATGGCAGGATGACTTCCTAGCTGCCAAGCATAATGAGGATAACCACCTTCTCTAGATATGGCCAGAACCACAAAATGTTGCCACCTTTGTTACAGAGTATTATCAGTTTTTGAAGAAACCAAGGATGACTCAACACATTCAACAATTACAGACATTAGTGTTTCAGGAGTGTCAAAATTTCATTAAATCCACAGAGATTGCTGCCCTACAGGCAAATAACATGTTTTGGCAACAATCTATTGGGAAAAGATAGGAACACAATCCTTTTAGCCCCACTAATCTTGAGATAGAAATCTTCAGGGTACCTAGCTATATCAAGTGTGTTCAGCAATGTGCTGAAAGTTGGATAGGGTATCAGTTTCATTTTCCTATCCTCTGGATGCTAGCAGAGAAATATGAAGTTCATTATAAGTTGTCCAAAAAGGCTGAAACAACATCTTGGCAAAGGTTACAACGCGTTCAAGGGTTCAGAGCTCCAATAGACATCACCTTCCACAGCTATTGCTTGAGTAACTTGCACGCTCATAGTCGATATTCAGATTCTGATTTAGAGTGAAGTTTCCTAAGGACATGCAACATTTTAAGTTGGGGGGGATGTTAGGACCCTACAATGAACCTTTTTGCTCACACCTTTTGCTACCATTACACCCTTGTTTCACTCACATTTAAACTCACATTATCACCTTACCCTATCTTTCCAAAGGTATACAACGCCTCTTCTCTTTACTATATGTTTAATCTGTTTTGCATATAATTTTACATTACTCTCGTACTTAACCATTGATCAAAAATGTATAAGCACTGAAACAATTCACACTGTAGATTAGCATTGAGGCATGTTGCTGAAACAGTCAAAGCACACAAACCATGTGGCTGAAACAGTCTGTGGACTACGATGCTGAAACAAAAACTCACACAGAAGAAGTTGTTACACTATCTGTGGTCTACGATGTTGAAACAACAACTCACACAAACGTTGCTACACTCTTTGTGGTCAACGATGCTAAAATAGTAACTCACACAGAAGAAGCTATTACACAGTCTGTGTTCTATGATGCTGAAACAAAAACTCACACAAAAGAAGATATTACACCCTCTGTGGTCTACGATACTGAAACAACAACAAAAAACTGTTACATTGACCAAAACAGCTGCACCT
Source organism: Picea engelmannii (assembly GCA_009831015.1). Classification (NCBI taxonomy): domain Eukaryota; kingdom Viridiplantae; phylum Streptophyta; class Pinopsida; order Pinales; family Pinaceae; genus Picea; species Picea engelmannii. Next base: position 64,757 of record ML789543.1, read on the forward strand.
TGAGCTAGCATTAACCATCGCTGCCGCCTGAGACCAAGTTGCTGAAACAGTCAGAATGCAAATCCCGTGGCTAAAATAGCTCGTGATTTGCGATGCTGAAACACCATACAACAACAGTAATAAGAAGACAAATAAAGAAGATGTTACTCCAACCGCAACAACAACACCTCACTCAGCACTTGTAATAGCATTCTATTACAGGAGACTAGGATAGCCTATTATAGTATAGAAATCGGATTTGACTAAGAATATGATTGAGATGTGCAAATGTAATTGGATGATCAAATTGTATTGAGGGGATTCTCCTATTTAAATAAGAGGAAATCTTCATTAGAGAGGATCATCTTTTTAGCTAAGAGAGGATTTTACAGAGAAGGACGTATTTTACTTCAGATTATAATATGATACAGTTGACAGATGAATAAAAGACTGTTCCGAGCATTTCTCTCTTGTCCCTTTCATTTCAGGGGAATCTTGTGAGAAGGGAGGGCCCACCTTCTTCACAAGATTCACCCATTAGCTTTGTAGTGTGTTAGTGTTATTTTTGTTCATGCCTCGATTAAATTCTATTTTGCTAAAACACTACTTTACTGAACTCTGTTTTGTTGAAACATGACTTTATTGAACTCTGCTTTACTAATTGTTACATTGTTTTCATGTGATTCATGCTTGGGTAATTGTTAATCATTCTAGTTAGCAATCCTGTTTGGTGAATTTATGAAGGAGTGATAATCAAGGACAGGTGATGAAGACTCCTTCTTGGGGAATAGGGTCATGTTCTCTGTTAAGAGTTAGTTAGCCTTCAGTGTGTGTCAATCATTTCGATTAGTAATGAGTTCATGAAAGTGTGATGATCGAAAACAGGTGCTGAAGATTCTTGCTATGGGAATAGGGTCATGTTCTCTGGTTACAAAATAGTTGGTCCTTCCTTTTGCAGTGTCCTGAAATATTTCTTTTCCAGGTTGTTATTTTCTTAATGTAATCCAAGATTCTTTGGACAAGTATTTCTTTAAACATTGAATTCTGCAATAGGTAGATTGCTTTCCTGTAATTCAAGTCAGAACTTCTGTTTGTTCAAGGCAAAGTGTGATTAATATTTTTTTACTACAACTCTAGGTTTCTTTTGAGATTGAGCATATATAGTGCGTGATTAAATTTGAAATAAACACACTTCCCTGGGTTGACAATTTATGTAGCACTTGATTGTTTAGTTAAATAAGCAATTATAGTGACCAACACCTTCTAGTGCCCCACATAGACTCTCTACATCAGGGGAAATATTAAGTTCATGTCCATCTCATCTTGTGTCCACCCCATGTATTCATATGCTATAGGTATTAATTATTCTAAGATATTTATCGATGATTCTTTTCTTTATTTTGACATGCGTCTTCTTGGTTTCCAGTGAAATTGAAAAAACTTGTATGGGCACGCACTTGATAGTATTTATGCTTGGAATGTTACTGAAAAAACTCAGTCTAATGTACAATTTCTGGAATTCATCGCTCATTTCCTTCGGTGCATGTAAAACTATGGAATGAGAAATCACAACTTATTTTGTGTGTGTGCACAAAACTATGAAATGAGAGCACACAACTTCATTTTTGTGCATGCGCAAAACTAGACCCAAAACTTTGGGTGCCAACAAGCCCCCACCACTATTATCTAACACGTCCTCAAGCCAATGGATTTATGTAATGATATCAATAATGGATGACACCATGCCCTTAATATTTTGCACAAAGAACATAAATTGATGCTCAGGCTCAAAAATGTTCTCTTGAAGCATTTGGGTAAGTTGGACAACTGGTTTTGTGATGTCAAGTGTGACTATCGTAGATGTGAGATTAATTTTGTTGAGTTGTTGTCAATGTTGTATTGTTGTAGATGTCAATGAAAATGTCAACATATTGATGTGTGAGAGGCTCGAGGTCATGGGGATCAATGCTCAATCTGAGTTTCCCATACATGCACACTTGTGATTCAGTGGGAGGCATTGCACATGTTTCTTGTACCTCTCCACGCGATCGTTGATCTATCATAGAATTATGAAGAACCCAAGTAGGAAATAGCGCTACTTCACCCATATTCCACCAGTCTCTTATGTACATTGAGTATGACAAAGTGGGAGCTTCATGTAAAGTTATTACGTATTCTCAATCAGGATAGAAGGATCTAAGATTTTATGATCTCAATGACTTCAAAATTGGCCTTGTCTTCACTCCTTTGATGTTCACTTCTACTTGCTCCAGTCGACATATGGAATAGATCTTGCATTGATTATCTAATTGGAGATAGATGGGTGATCATACCAACTTAGGTTTACCCACCACTTCCCAAGATTTCTTAGGAAAAATATTTATGTCAGATCCAAGATCCAACATGACTCCATCCATTTCGTACCCACGAAACTCTTCTATCATCTTGAACTCTCATCCAGTGCGCTTCTACTTGATGATATGGAATACATCCCTCTTCGGTAGTGTAGTCGATATGGTGGGATCGTCTCCTTTCTCTTTCACACAAGTAGTTAACATGTGGATCAACTTAGTTGTAGCGTAAGGATCTTTAAACAAGTGAAAAAAGTAGTGTAAGAAGTTATTCACTTGATCCTCAAGTTTTTCCATGTGACCTAAGTCACGTAAGGATTATTTTCACGTTGTGGATTTCAACTCGTCCCGACATTTTTATTCATAACCATTTTTATTAGGATGTCATAGTGTAGTCTATCTACGTGATTATTATATTAATATTTGGGTTGTGAGTTGAATTTCCTTGCACATGCAATCCTCCTCCAAATATATTTTCATTGCACATTGTATTTGTTTATGTGCGTGAGCTTTATACAATGACCATTGTGTCACCTACAACACATCTTCATGGAAATGTTCTTCCTCTAATGACCTCTGCATCACCCTTCACACTTCCTCTTGGATCTGTACCTCTTGAAGATACCTTTGATTCGCATGTTGCAACTCCTTTCTCACTCTTTCTTCTTCATGGACCTTATGTGCATCGCATATAAACTAATTATGTTGGGAAACATAAAACTTAGGAGGGGATCGGGGTGCCTTCTTGATCTTACCATCTGGTTTTTTACCTCAGCCTTCACCATGCTCTAATATTTCCCCAATCTTCACCCCTCTATGGGTTAGTACCTGGACATTTGCTTCTTTATTTGTTTTCTTGTTTTTGTGTGGATTGACATGCACCATGCTATATTTCTTTTCATTTTCCTCCCACATCTTTAGTAACTTGGTGAAATCCTTAGTTACATGTTCAGGACTATACAAATATGTACAGAGAACATGCAACTTAGTATGAAACCATATCCATAACCGTGGCCGCAACCATTCCCATATACACCTTGGGGTCATCCTTGATATTTACCTATGTCGGTGCCATTGTGCTCACCAGCTATTTGATCCTATTGTTCTCAGAAAGAAACCTAAGTGTTGTCTTTCATTAATTGAAGGGAGTGAAAACTATTCACATCATAGCCTATAGATTTACAAAACTGACAGAATAGGGTGTGATTCATTGTTTGATTATTTTTTAATGTGGGGCATCATAGTGGCACATGGCCCCACTACCTAAAAATCTCACACCACTTTTATTTTGTTTATGGAAATGGACTCGATGCATCGGTCACCACATAATTTGGAAGGATCGAGCACTCATCTCGATGATGCCTCTGTGAACAACACCAAATACATCATACATGCTCATGCACGAATCTACTATTTTCCATATCTTGCAGTTGTATTGTTAGGTTAGCAAACTATGACTAAACTTGTGCTAAGATGGTCAATGTCTCTGTATCTCCTTGTGTAGCTTCTATTCACATCATAATTTTGACTTCCTCGGCCTGAGTCATCGCCTTTTGCTGGGTGAGAGGGACTCAGGCATGGGGTTGCAATCCTACAATTAACCACTCTCTATGATTCATGTATGGAATATGGAATTTTATCATATCCAACAATATTTTTAACCATTGGTCATAATCCCAGATGGTTTATCCTTCTTTATACCTAATCTCCTTGATTTATTTAATGCATTGGGACTCTAAATTCATCTTTCTAAACTTTATAAGTAGGTCCTTATTGATATTGGCCAAGGACCTCACCTGTCCCATTGGTGCATTAGCCTTATATTTCATGTACCACGCCATTGTTAATATTATGGTAGTTGTGGGAGGTATTTACCTCCACGTGTGAACCTGACGAGAATAGAAGAATCCAGAAAGCAAGAGAAAACCCTAATGAGTTGGCTAATAACCCTAGAAGTCTTGTCGGCTCAAGAAGATAATTTATATTAGGTTATTATCCTCCAAGAGAAGAAGTCGTCCAGAAATAATAATAATATACTGAATAGACACATATCCAGAAGGATAATTCGGCCCCAACAAATCTGGCAGAACTGGTATAAATACAGGGCGCCAATTCTTATTTGATAGCATCTCAGAATTGCAGTTCCCAGTTTGGTGTGCACTGCAGTTCCCAGTTTGGTGCGCACGTGTGGAGGAGAGTTACAGGTGCAGCTACAACAACAACAAGTTTTCAGTATTGGCTTGACTATCTCTTGGATAGGGTTTGGACTATCTGATCAGCTCTTTGTGATGCACCGTCCTTGGGGAAAGGTGCACTACCCTTTGTTTGGCTATATAGCCTAGGGTTTGATTCCGGAGTAATTCTCAGTCAAGATTAAGGTGATCGAAGGGTGGCTTCATCCTATGGTTGGGTGACGAGGGTATCGTCAATGGTAAAACGAGCACACGAACTTCTATATTCTAGCAGGTTATGGGCCCACACCTCCTTCATTCAGTCTAAATGCCATAAGGAAACATAGCCTCTAGGATATTGAGCTCATTGAGGAACTGTCGCTAGGGTTACTAGCAGAAGAATCTTTCGGGACACTACCTCTAGGGTTACTAGCAGGAGCAGTTACAGAAACCCTAAACCTCTTGTTGAGGCACCTTAAGTGAATGGATTGACCTAATCTCCAAATAGATCAGTGCACCCTAGCCTAGTGCATCTTATGGTACTCTCAGAAAGAGAAGACGTGAAGTTTTAATTTATGGTCAAATCTAGGGTTTGACCAAGTCAAGCAAGCCATGACGAACTCTATGAAGTCTGAGAAAAAGTTAGATGGTGCCTCTAACTTCATAGCGTGGAAGACAAGGATGGACCCCATCCTTGCCAAGAATAAAGTGTTGGATATCGTGAAAGGGAAGATCATGAAGCCAGAGTTTGAAGAAGGAGAAGAGAAGGAACCACAGAACGTTGCAGCTATGGAGAAGTTTAAATATGTTGACATCAATGCCATGAGTATCATAGTGGATTCCATAAAAGACCACTTGATACCCTACATCTCCCACCTTGACTCATCGAAGAATATGTACGATGACCTAACAAATCTCTTCTCAGTCAAAAACATTGGACAAGCTATGAGTCTGAAGAAGGAGCTTCGTGACATGAAGATGAATGAGGATGACAACATAAAATCACAATTTGTAAGTATATCCCAGTTAAGAGACCAACTACAAGCTATTGAAGAGATCACTTTAGAAAAGGAATTGGTGAACATAGTACTCAATGGTCTTCCCAAGACATGGGATGCATTTTCCGCAAGCATGAACATAAGGAAGGAGTATCTGACATTCGAAGAACTTTGGACTTGTTGTGATCAAGAAGAATCAAAGATGAATACAAAAGAGAAACCCCAAAAGAAGTACGACGATCAAGATTTCACAGCAAGATTCAAGAACTTCAGGAACAAAAGGAAGTTTGGTTCAATAAAGAAGCCAAATCAAGAGAAAGACATTTCAAAAGTACAATGCTTCAACTGTCAAAAGTATGGTCACTATAAGAACCAGTCTCCTGAGCTAAAGAAAAGGAAAGAGAAACACGAAGCATCAATTGCCGAAGAAAAGGAACGTACAAAGAAGACTAAGTAGGATGAAAGAGACTTCTTCTTCTAAAAGGTAACAACACTCTTCTTATTTCTTGTTTGCATTGTCCCTGTACATATCTTGTTTGCATCGTCTCTGTACATATCTTGTATATCTATCTCTTGGAAGATATTGCGTTCCAAGAATAACTATACCTATGAAAAGATGAAAAAGAGATATCATTAGATAATACACATAAAAGAATGAAATACAAATCATGAGCTATTGCAAGATAAGACGAATCAATCATGAAGAGACTTAGAAGAAACAAAGACATAAAGAAGTCAGCAACCAAGAAGAAATTGGAAAAAGACTTATGATGTTTGTAGAAGACAACAAGACAGAAGCATGGACCTTGTTAGACAAGAGAGAAAATTATATATTGCTACAGATGGAAGCATGGATTCTATTAAACAAAAAACAAAAAAAGAAAATTATATATCGCAGAAGATAATAAGGATGCAGATGGAAGCATGGACTCTGTTAGACGGAGGGTGTCGATTACATGCACTTATATAATAAGCAAGGATTAGGAGGGAGATAATCCTATTATCCATTGAAGATGATGAATTACATATATATCCATGGTAGCAGCCATAAAAATACAGTACGTGTTCAGTTCAACCGCAGAAGAAGACTTCTTCGAAGAGAAGCCTTAAATTATTCCTCGTTGTCCATCTAGATCCATGATCCTATGATGAAAAGAAGAAGTGGAATCTCTAAGGCATGGAATCTATAAGAAACTCCATGAAACCAAAATAAAAATAAAAACATGAAGAAGAACATGAAGATTCCAAGAAAGAAAGAGGAACCAGAACAACCAGTCATTGTATCAAGAATCACAAGATTACCAACCTGATAAAAGCAATCAAGTAGAAGAACTGGAAGTCATGATAAAGAACAATGTATAGAAGACTTATGAATAAAATAATTGCAAAATATAGAACCAAAGGTTCTTCCAGATGGAGTGAGAATACTATTATGATTACTTGTTCCAGTAAACCAAACTTATCTCTACATAAGTCATTATATCATCCGCAACATCCATGAGTCAGAATTCTACATCAAATGAATGCAAAGAATGTTCTCCAGAGAAATTGAATAAAGAGCGTATGAAGAGCATTCTCAAGACTTTGAGGCATACCAAAAAGAGACTCTTATATGAAGATAGAAGAAAATAACTTGGTGGAGAACCTCCAGTGCATAGCAAAAGAATGGTGAATATTTCCTATAACATCAAGATGACTACTCAGTAGATCAGATGTCATGATGACAGAAGAAGTGCCACACAGAGATGTTCCAGTTTTCCAACTATGATATACTTTGTTGTTCAGATCTACTTGAAGCCTTCACAATGTTCCAGACTAAATTACATTTGAAATCAAGCATTACATTATCCATGATGAAGTCCAGAAAGGAGAAAATGATTCTCCAATACATATCTCCACAGATGAGCAGATAAGCAGACATTTTGGTAAAAACTTATATCCAAGATGAAAGAGTTTGTGCACTCAAGATAGAGCTCGTGGAAACAGCTTCCTTCTTATTGAAAAAGGAATAAATGAATCTCCAAGTTAGGAGGGAGCATTGAAAACATTATTGAAGACATTCATTCTTAAATTTGAAAATTAGTCCATCTTGGACAGATGCTTTCCTGTTCGGAAAAGTGGATTGAGATTTATGACAGACAATGACTTTCCATTGTGGTTAACATGGGAAGTAGTCTGATTGATGATGTATCATAGACAATGACTTTCGATTGTGGTTAACATGGGGAGTTGTCTAGGGTAGTCTCTCTTCTTGAGGGTTACTCAAGAAGATTGGCCTACCTCACCGGACAATGATTTCTTATTGTGGTTAACATGAGGAATGGTTTGTTTTGGAGGTTGATGCAGGACAGTCTTTTCCTCTTGTGGTTAATGGAGGAAATGGTATGAACAGTCATTCCTTAGGGTTTACACATTCTCTACAGGGTACACTTTGATTAGTGCAGGAGGAATGGACTAGGGTGGGGAATGGTCCAGGCTCAACAATCAGGGACATACATTCCTTTGGGTTATACATTCTCTCTAGGGCGCACTTTGATTAATGTAGGAGGAATGGGCCAGGGTGGGGAATGGTCCAGGAAAGTCATTCCTTAGGGTTTATACATTCTCTCCGGGGAGCACTTTGATTAGTGTAGGAGGAATGGCCCAGGGTGGGGAATGGTCCAAACATTCCTTAGGGTTTATACATTCTTTCCAGGGTGCACTTTGATTAGTGTAGGAAGAATGGCCTAGGGTGAGGAATGGTCCATGCTCAGAAATTAGAAACAATCCTTCTTCCTTGTTTGAGAAGAATAGGGAAGATAGCCCATTGCTAATGAGGGTGGATATTCTTTCAAATCTCACAAACGTGAGTGAAATATTGGCCCAGATGATTCAGTTTATTTTTAACAATATTTTTTGTGCATGATGGCATCAAATAATGGTTATGGAGACTACTTATCTCCAAACAGTAGAGATATACTACTGTGGTGGATATGTTCCACTGTTCGTGAGGCAAATATTCTTTCAGAGCTCACATATGTGAGTGAAAGATTGACCCAAATAATTCAGTATATATCATAACATTGTTTCTATGCAGGCTGCTATTAGATGTTTGTTATGAAGACTCTATGACAGTAGATGAAGACTACTCTGATGGATATGTTCCACTGTTTGTGACTATATGTTGATGATCAAGTACTTGTGTGTTACTTGGTGTGGTAGTGAACCACTAGATTGTAGTTATGCACTACTATGGATAGACACAGTTGTGTTCTATTTTTGTTCTAACTGCCTTGAATACTATCAACAGTTTATTGGAAATAATCACCATCCACAGAAATGATAAACAAATATTTTCCAGACGAAAATTGGTTCAGAGCATTTATTCCTGTAGATTATAAGAGTGGCTCTTATATCACTCTATGGTGAGAGTGACTTATCCAACATCATGTCGAATTACTCAGATGAAGTATGGTTTCGAGAGATGATGCAGCTGATGGTGATGGTGATGCTCATGATCTAGTCATGAAATAGTCTAGATGACTATATTTATGCTACCGGGTAAATGGTATGTTTTGTGCTCAAGTCCATTACCTATAAATACCTCCCTAGCTAGGAGGGAGTGTTAATATTATGGTATCTACGGGAGGTATTTACCTCCACGTGTGAACCTAATGAGAATAGAAGACTCCGAAAAGTAAGAGAAAACCCTAATGAGTTGGCTAATAACCCTAGAAGTCTTGTCATCTCAAGAAGATAATCTATATTAGGTTATTCGCCTCCAAGAGAAGAAGTCAGCCAGAAATAATAATAATATACTGAACAAACACATATCTAGAAGGAGAATTCATCCCCAACAAATCTACCAGAACCCGTATAAATACAAGGCACAAATTCTCATTTGACAACATATCAGAATTGCAGTTCCCAGTTTGGTGTGCACTGCAGTGCCCAGTTTGGTGCGCACATGTGGAGGAGAGATGCAGGTGCAGCTGTAGCAACAACAAGTTTTCAGTATTGGCTTGACTATCTCTTGGCTAGGTTTTGGACTATCTGATCAGCTCTTTGTGATGTGCTATCCTTGGGGAAATGTGCACTACCATTTGTTTGGCTATCTAACCTAGGGTTTGCTTTCGGAGTAATTCTCAGTCAAGGTTAAGGTGCTCGGAGGGTGGCTTTGGCCTATGGTTGGGTGGCGAGGGTATCGTCAATGGTAAAATGAGCACACCATATTCTATATTCTAACAGTCATGGCCCTATCCCTTAATGTATTCTCGAGTTTCATGATCTTGGCTACATCATATACAACTCTCTTTAAAAACTAGATTGCTTCACAAGTGAACCAATTCTTCTTAGCATCATCCTTACCCATTCCATGGAACACATGAAACCTCAATGTACTATCTTGATTCACCATATTCAAAATATAACTAGTTCCTCCTTTCTGGTTTCTATGGGATGGATATTTCCACACTATTATTTTCTAGGGTAAAGTATTTTTTACTTCACCTTCTTCTTCCCTTGTCTCGTCACTTATTTCTTCTTTTTATCTTTCATGCACTCCAATTTCTTCATTGACTACTATTTTTTCTTCTTGATTAAAAATGTGCAACAAGGGTGGTAAAAAGAGGGGGTAAGACCATATTATTCTTAAAATTATTGTGAGGTGACCCAAAGAGATATATACTTGTAACCAAACAACACCATCCAATACTATCAACTTGTCTCCCCCACCACTAGGGGAGCCTTCATATCCCTTCTCTTATGGCACACTACCAATCTGTGCCATATATTATTGACCTAACTACGCTCCACAAATGTGTGCTCCTGCCTCTGGATCGATCTACACACTACCACTGCATGTGCCATCTCCTGGTTTAATCTACGCACTCCCACCTTGCACATAATCACTCTCTCCACTTGGAACATGACTTTTCCATGTCCCATCCTCTCTCTTTCTCACCACACTACCACTATGTCGAGAGCCAAATTCTCTTTTGATTGGAGCCTCATGGTACTGCATGACAAATTCTCTTCCTATCATCACATAATTGTGTGGTGCTTCCTCCTCTGTGCTTATGTCTGCACCATAAAAAATTTCCTGTGCACCAAATGTGTGCATTATCTTCTCTCTTAAGGGTGCAGAATACCCCAACAACCAAAGGGTATGGAATTCGTCACCTAGGCTCTCACTGCCACTAATTTCTCTACTGGTATATTACATGCCAAGTCTCTTAGTAGGCATGTCCTTTGCCTTTTTCCATTCTGGCACAACATCCTATCCCACACCACTTCTTGGTGTGATCTTCCTTTTCATTCTAGGAATGACACCTTGCCATACACACTTGGCTAACTCTTCTTTACTCCTCTTCTTATCTTTCTCCCTCAACTCAAATATTCTTGTGTATATCTCGACTCTTTTTCTCCTCTTCTCTTCAATGTTCATTCCAGTCCACACCTCATGTCAAGAACTTTTTGGATCCTCCTCACTTGATCCATATTATGTCTCTTTTCCCCCCACTTTTCCAAATCCCCTCCCCAAGCACTAGGGGGTTTAGTCGACCATTATATCAGGCTCCATGTGCATCATTCTTCTTTCATGCACAACATCTTGATCCAATGTGGAATTTATTCTAGCATCCTCTTTATTGGACCTTCTTCAAACTTTCTTTCAGCCTCATTTAAATAATCATTATATTCTATGGGGAATTCAGTAACGTATCCTTCCTTCACTTGAGATAACCTAAAATCAATAGCCTACCTCCACTTCTTATCTAGAACATTCAAACTATGAATATTTGCTTGATCTCATACTATTGGTTCCACAAGAAACGAAACCGAGTTGACTTTAGCTTGTCTATTTTACCACTCATGAAACAAACATGGAAATTATGCAAAGAAGATATCATGCACATCTAAGTAAAGACTTATGTCTTTCCATTCTCTAAAATTCACTTGCAATCCTTTCATCTCTCACAGGGAAAACTCATCTTCTTTTTCTTCTATCTAGCCTTGGATATACTCCTTAGAAGGATGCCAACTCATTTTTATTTTCCTCCATCAACCTTAACAAGAATTCACGTCCCGACAATGGAACCATTTGTTGGGTGTTCTATCATTTTTTTAGTATGCGCACAACTGGGGAGTTTTATACATAGGGTTCATCTAGAGTATTTCCAACAAAAACCCATAAGAACCAACATATCATTCCTTAATCAAGATTGACGAAGGTATCATCCATTATTCAAAGAGGATCGTAGATACTATAAGGTCTTGTGTTGAGGATCAAGGTTTAAACATATGAAATACTGTTGCTATTAGTATTCATGAAACTCATATCTGACAGAATATTTTTAGGAATAATAATTAGAACAATACACACCTATATTCATCTCATTCACAATAGACACATAATAGATTAAAATTTCCATATCTTTATTATTGGGAGCATTCCATCACACAGAGATATATGGTGCATTGAACACCTACTTAGGAAAACCATAGAACTTCATATCTTTAATATGAAAAACAATGAGAATACAACAGAATGCACCATGCACTTTACATTAGGATTTAGATAGAACAAAGACATAATAATATATTAAAAACATAATAGAATTACAACATGATCAAAGTGAGCTTGAGACTGATAGCCAATCGACTATTTCTCACACTAACTAGCTAAATCCTCTTCTAAAATTAGAGATAATTTTTATATATTCTGTTGCTTGGGAGCATTGTCTCTTTCTACTCTTCTCCAGTCATTTTTTTAATCCAACTACCTCACATGTTTTGGGTACCTTCCAGTTCTCCAGGTAAACTCTCTACATCAAGGGCAATCTTAACTATCTAGCCATCTCATCTTCTAGACACCCCAGTCTTAATATGCTCAGGGAAATAATCATTATGGGAGATTTCCTTGTGAATATTTTCTTGATTCTGGTTGCAATCCTCTTGGTTTCTGATGTATCTAACAAAACTTAGAACAACACACACTTGGTAGTCTTTATGCATGGTGTACTGCTGAAAAAAATCGATCCGATGTACACTTTATGGAACTTATCGCAAATTTCCTTTAGTGCACGTAAAAATATGGAATGAGCATGCACAACTTTGTTTATGTGTGCATGCAAAGCTAGACCTAATCTATTGTGACAACACCTTATCCATAGCATTGTCCAAAAGTCATGCTTTCCACCAGAAAAACAAGCATTTAGATACTAGATATCATTTTACTAGAGAGCTTGTAAATAAGGGTGATATTTATTTAGAACCATGTAAATCACAAGACCAATTGGATGACATATTCACAAAGCCATTGTAAATAGATGTTTTAAAATTTCATAGGTGGAATTTTGGAGTGATAGATGATGAAACATTCAACAGATGTAATTAGAGGGGAGTGTTAGAGTAATGTAATTACACCCACTAATTAGTTTCTCTTTTTAAATTCTTTGATTATCGATAGTTGTTCAGTTATACCATTATAAAAAATATTTTTATCTAAATATAGAATATGGGTTTGTTGTGCAATAGAGTGAATTAGTTCTATGATTCATTTGTGTAGTTCTTATTTTTCATTTTGGCTGCAACAACAATCATATTCATTTTATGTTCCTTTGCCTCTAAACAACATCTGTTAATAATGTTAATAAGGCGACTATAAACTGTGATGAATTTGACTACAATGAGATACATGTAATGGAATGGAGTGTGTAGGGGAATTATAACATTCATGTATTTATTTCATATTTGTGAAGAAAACAATTTCCACTTGAAGTTAATATATTTCATCGATATATGTGACAATGATTTATAATTTACCAAATAACTATTGTCGACTAATAAATATAAAATAATGTAGTTTGAAATGAATTAACTTATAAGTTTTGTTCATTTAATAAAAAAATTCAAAACAATTTTTATCTTGTTGTTAGCTTTGAAAATACATACATACTATATTAAATGAAAATTGTCTCAAACAAGAGACAATTCACACCACAAGGATTGATCAACTAATATAAAGGATGAGAGTGAGATACACAAATTTTTTATGCGAGATTACTTTATTAATTAATTAAGAAGTGTTGGAATCCAAGGTTTTGTAGAATATGCATGCACCCAAGAAGAATTATCAATCAAGATTTTGAAGAAGATGCACACACACCCATGAAGATACACTACGCAACACCAAGGTTCAATATCTTTTCCAGCAAAATGAGTACTTCATACACCAACCTAATTTCATACTATGCGCAAGGAATCAAGAAGAGACAATATGCATACCATATTCGAGTGTATCCTTTGGGAACCTTTGTAACTGATTTTATAACAACCCAAATGATCATGAGAAAGTTTATGGATGAGTTGTAAATTTAGTTAGGATTTCCAAGCTCTCGTAAATAGATGTTGAATGCATGCAAGCATGTAAAAATATGGGGATTTTGGTTGACACAAGAGAAGAGTGGACAAGTGGAGTAATATAGTAGTGGAGTGGGGAGTTCACGATTGTAAGAGAGAAGTAAGATGGAAAAGAGTGAGAGTTATTAGTCTAGTTTTGTTACAGTTTTGCATAAGTCTATAATAGAGCTAGAAAATGTGCATGGATGAAAAGTGGAAATACTAGAGAAGATGGCACACCTATGTTATGAAATTCTATCTGAATGAAGTCGAAGTTAATGAATTAAATACAAATTCCTTTCTCTTTACATTTTTTCTATTATGGTTTGAATGTATGTCTATTTAATTTCTTAGGTATAGTAATATGTCACTAAAACATGAATGAATCAATGGTTTATTTATGATAGGTTTCATGTATGTGGTATCCCTTCCCATCCTACATACGATTAATGATATTTTTGATTCTCATGGAATCGCAAGTGAGACCTTCTTTGGTCCTCAATTGAAGATTGAATATGTTGAATCCATGGGGTTTTGTTGGAAAATATCAACTAACCTTGAGTATTTAACCCCCTAGCAAGTAGAATACGACCAAAAAATGGTTTTTTGATTGAGGTCTAAAGCTTTTCTACTACATGTTGAAGGGAAATAATGAGGTGGAAACCTTATTGGGAGGAGATAACAGTTTTTCTATCCATGAAGGAAGATGAGTTCGTCTGATGAGAGACTAAGGATCTCCAAATCAACCTTGAGAAGTGGAAATGGAGGTATATCTCCACTGATTTACATGAAATTTTCTTTGTTTAGTTTCCTTATTGTATGAGTAGATAAAAAGGAAAAAAATGATTAATATTTAATATTCAATATTCATTTGAGGACGAATGAAGGTCTCACCCAAGATGCCATGAGAATCACATAAACCATTAATCTTGTACTGGATGTGAAGGAACAAAACATACAGGAAACATCTTAGAAATAAACCATTCATTTATTCATGGTTGAGTGATAGATTAATAAAACTAAGAAAGTAAATTGACATACATTCAAACCATAACATAGAAAATGTGGAGAGAGAGGACTTCAAATTTCATTCATTAACTTCAACCTCATTTAAATACAAGTTCATAACATAGGTGTGCCATGCACTCTAGTCTTTCCTCTTTTCACTCATGCACATTTTATATCTCTATTACAGACTTACGAAAAAATGTAACAAAACAGGTCATGGAACTCTCACTCTATTCCAACTTACTTCTCTCTTACAATCATGAAATCTCCACTCTACTACTCTATTTCTTCACTACTCCACTCTTCTCTCAAGTAAAGAAAAATCCACACACTTTTTCATGTCTAGATGCATCCATATATCTTTCTCGGAGAGTGGAAATCCTAAATAACTTGCTAGCGCATCCATAACCTTACCCATTATCATTCTAGTTGTTACAGAATAAGTTAAAAATATTCCCGAAGGATACGCTTGGATTTGGTCTGCATGTGTTCTCTTATTGATTCCTTGCGCATAGTACAAAATTATGTTGCCACGTCCAATATTCCCTTGGCTAGAGAATGTGTTGAACCTTGGCATTGCTTATTGTATATTCATGGGAATGCACACAAATTATGCAAAGCCTTGAGTGCTTCTTATTCTCGGTCATGCATGTAATTGTTACATGTCAAATATACTCACTTCGATAATGTCACATCTTCATTGTTGTAAGTGTCATAAGTCAAGTGTCGTAAGTGTCCCATCCTCATCATGTAAGTGTCGCATTGCGAACAACACCTTGGAAACATGTGATACAACCCCTAAATCATGTTAGAAGAAGAAGCCCCATCATTTGGCAGTCAAAACAAAGTGTTTTCCTATGAGAAATGGTAATCTTCGAAACTTTTGGAAGATTAGAGCCTCCCTACTCATAAATAGGGAGCGTTAGCGCTCTTTGTATATCTAGCAGGGAATGTTGAAGTTCTTTATTTCCCATTGTAAGGAAGTGTCGAATTGGTTGAAAAAATATTGGGATAAATCCCCTTTTTCTATTAGGACAAATATGGATGGCTCTAGTTGGTTTGGCTGGAATCTAACCCTCACGCAACATCTAAGGGAGATATCACAACTAATTGAGTCATATAATGAACTAATTCCAAATATAACCAAGGTGGTTGAGCCTCTAAAAGCCTATAAAGGGAGGCATTCTCATGGTGAACAAAGAGGATAAATAACCAACAAATCATTGTTATTATGATCATGGATCTTTCAAGAAAGGGGTTGGACAAGGAGGACATGGAGAAGCTGCAACATCATCTGAAGATTGTAAGTGTCTCTTTAAAGTTCTCATCAATATGCTTGGCCTATTTCCTTCTAATATGTGTTTGCATGCATTTTTCTATGTTTGTTTTAATCCTTCATAGATAGATCCATTTTGTCTAATCCATTAGAGGGGGAGATAATTGTTTGTCTTTTGTCATCCATTGCAGGTACTATTCGGGACTCCTGGATTGGAGAAACGTGGACAAACATTGAAAGTGAGGTACACCATACTATCCCTCTTACTCTCTTTTTCGATGGGCATAATTAGTCTATAGGAATGGTAGTGTCCAAAGGTAGTTTTTTGTCTTGGTAAAGGGGTGTTTACTCTGAGGGAAGATTCACCAGTCCACGGGGGAATTATTCCGTAACAGAAATTGACGACTCCACTAGTGATCAAATTTTTAGTTTTTTTATTTCCTTAGTTGGTCCCTACCTTTTTTCTATCTTTAGATCCCTATTTATGATTTGATCTATCCTTACATATTATCATCTTTATAAGTTGGCTTATATATTCTCTGATTGAATTTCCCTGAGTTTTTGAGTTTTCTTGGTTTTTCCAAAATTTGTCTCAGGACTAGTGCCCTCTCCAATTTAAGTCAGAGTGTTGATAGCCAAATCAACGCTCCCCTAGACTGTATTAGGGAGTGTTGTAGCACTATGGTACCTTGATATCTAGAGCGTTGATTTTTCTTTCTTTTGAAAAATTGTTGATTGTTTTCTTACTAGGTATAGTCCTTTGATCTTCCTCTTTGGATCAGATCGTATTCTATCAGATCTCATTTTCTGTTTGTCTTAAAAATTGTTTCTTTTCATTCTTTTAGTATTGATTGGTTTTTTCTTTCCTTACTGCAAAATCAACCATTTTCTCCTAAAACTTGGTTTCTTTTGTTTCTCTTTTTTATTATTTGATTGATTAGAGGCTTTCACAAGGGAAGTTATTGATCTTACAATTGTTCTCTTTTTATTTGATCTATTACTCAATTCCAGAAGGCTATTAAGTATGATTTGTTTTTCTTTTTGGTGTTTTTCTTTGAGTGGATAAATTGTTCTTCTTGTATTCTCTTATTAGATGTTGAGAGTGTCTTTGTTTGTCTTCTTTTGCTCGTTATTTTTCAAAATAACTGTAGTGAAGTCATCTTTCATTATTAGTGAAAGAAATAAGCATAAGACAAACTTCTCAATTTACATTTGAAATCAAACAAATAAATACTTGTATGCATTGGTTTTGATATTGGAAAGGTTTTCTTGATAATTTGGCATTTGTTAGAATTCTTGTTGAGAATGAAATAACATAAAATTTTGCATCCTTGAGTTCTTGTTAGTGAAATAAAAGAAACTCTCCTCCTTCCCATAGCTAGAAGTTCATTGAAAATAAAGTTTTCATCTCATTCTTTTCATCTTTTTGGATTCGAGTATCAAACATAATCAATTTCACTTTCATTCACCTTTGTGTAACGAGAAACCATAAGAATGAAAGCTAATTAAAATCAAACTAGAAACTTTTTAGTTTTAAGATCTGTACACCAACACTAGACTAGGACTAGAGATTTGGAATAGGCTGTGAGAATAACTCTCCAAAGAATTCAAGGAAAACTCAAAATCTTGTGATAGGGAGAGTAAATCCAAATTTTCTATAAGCATAGATTGGATCCCTCTCTCACATAGGGGTTACACACAAGGTCACATTCAAGAAAGAAACAAATACTATCCCTATAAGGCTTAACCATTCATAGCAATACAATCGTATATTGGGGGTTCTTCTTGAGGTTCAATAGTCTTCATTTGACCTCAGAGCTTCATGAATTCTAAATCCATTTGGGTCCTATGGAGTTTATCGGTCAAATTTTCCTCAATTCTCTTGAAGGAATTCATACTTGATATCCTGCCCATAAATTTAGACTCGAATTATGACTCTACCCACCCAGAGGATGAATTTGAGTTGGTATCCTTAGTAGCCACAATATTTAGGGTCCTTACAGATGGTGACGGTGAAGGGAATTCTTCACTATACCTAGAACAGACGTTGGTAAAACTCACTCAGGCTCCTTGGAGGGTAACCCACAGGTAAAACTATGAGGAATCTTGCACCAAGGTGTAAGTTTGTTAAGAAGGCCACCAATGTAAGTGATCCACCTACTCATATCCTATCCCCTTCTCACTTCTATCATGCGATGTGGGATTTCATCACCAACTAGTATGTTCATTGAGAGAAGGCATTGTTTTCTTGTTGGTATTATATATTTTTTAGTGAGTGTTGTTTGTTTACTTTGAGTTGTATTAAAAAATTGGTATTGTGGTCCATAAATTTATTCGTAGATCACATAGGATTCAAGGGTTTCCTCCAGAAGGCTATGAAACCTTACCTCTTAACTCACTTGAAGACACTTACCATGAAGAGGTTGAGAACCATTCAGACATTGGGAGTGTTGCTACTCATTTTCTAGCAAATCTCGAGAGAGCCTTAGTTACAGTTGAGGAAGGCACCCTTCCTGTCAACCCCTCTTTGCAAGTGCCTCTCAATCCACTACTTGTCCGATTGGATTCCCCAGGTAACATTATAGTAGAATATTACCCTCAGTTACCATCAAGACCATATAACTAGTTAGATGTGGAACCAATACACTGAATTTTCATGAATAATACACTACCCATGTATGTTCTGTTGAAATGGTAGATCCACATCAAAATCCACTTCATTTGATATGGAGAACTCCATTGGGATGAGACCTTTGTTAAAAAATTAATTTTATCCGACAACCTTTTGACCCTATGCATGCCTCTAATACCACCAGTGCAGAGGAAGGCCCATTGACCATCCCATCAAACCAAAAGTTAATATCGTTACCACTTTAGGGAAATTTCATAGTGAAACAAGAATCATGTTACTAAGTTAGTTGCAAATTACCTTGACTGTTACACCTCATATCCCTCTTGAAAATACAACTTCTTATACTCCACAGAATCATGTTGTGACATATTCCCATCATAGAATGCAAAACCTACCACATAACTGATCCCAATTGTCAATCAAATCCCTAACAGGGGGCAACCATCCTCCAACATGAAAATTCCAATTGGGGGAAAACCCCCTCTTATTGGTCATAACCGAGTTGTTACCCTATCAATGAAATGGGGACAAACTCAACCTTCATACACCATAAACCACCCACAATCTTGGGGACCACCCTAAGGAGGTCAGTTCCACCAACCACATCAAGGAGCGCCATAAAACCCCAAACCGCAAGGAGGAATCCCAAATACCAATCCTTTTGGACTACATTATGGAAAACCTTTCCCAAGAGTCTTGAATCCCACTTGGGGTCCCAAGGGCGAAATCGTTACCCTCCTGAGGCTCAACCTAGTTACCCCCTTCAAGGGAAACTTGGATAGCCACCTCAAATGAACTATCCTCCCTTAGGTTTCACTGGTTATCCTCCCTAATGGAAAATGGGTTTATCCTCTCCTTTAATGCACATTCCTCAACAGATAAATACTACTTTTTTTGGTCAACAACAAAAACATATGGGAGGGACTGTTGGCTACAACTATCCACCTCAACTAGTTTATGGCCCTACTGGTGTCCCTATGACACACTAGTGTCATCCACATTTCAATAAAAAACTACCATTCTTATCCACTCTAGATATTCCATATTTATCGAGATTGACAAATGATTGCATATTACATTCTCCGTTTTGGCCAGTTATTCCTGCTAAATTTCCTTCCGATATTCTGAAATTTGATAGTAAACCTGGCGAAGACCCTAATAACCACGTTATGAATTTTCATCTATGGTGTTCATAAAATTCACTAATGGATGATTCTATCCAGTTATGTATTTTCCAGCGTATACTTACGGATACAACGACTAAATGGTACATTGAATTACAACACAGAACCTTTAAAGATTTTAATTCATTTTCCATGGATTTTCTCACATAGTTCCAATTACTTATCCGCTACAAAACCAACACATAAATTTTGACCTCCCTTTCTCAGACCAACTTCATACATATCTCTGATCATATTCATGGGTGGAGACGACGATGATGGTTGATCAAAGAAACCATTCCTAACCACTTATTGGTTGAATGGTTTACCAAATCTCTCTTACCTCCAATTGATCATGATGTAGCCATGGGTGGTGTCGTTATAGAAGAGGAATCCATTTTCCACATCCAATATCTTGATGCAGGAGCATCGCCAACATCAAGCGATCCAGCGTGGAAGTGAAGGACAGCTAGACAAGCCCAGCACAAATTTTGAAATTGTCTCAAAGATAATGTGCCAACCTTAATTGTGATAGTTAAGGAGAGGTGTACTTATGCATTGTATAGGACCTTGAGCGATCTTCTCTCGTTCATAGTAGGTAGAAGGAATTTATGTAAGTAGGTAGAATTGAATATTAGATTAGATAGTTTTAGAAGGAGTGGAGGGAAAAACAGATATAGACACCCTCATTGTGTATTGTAACATAGTTAGAAGAATTGGAGCATAGAAGAGAAGCAGAGAGCTGTGTAAGAACACCCATGTACTGATATTTGGATTAATAGAAAGAGGTTGATTCAAATTCATGGTTTTGTGTTTATTCCTTGTGCATTGATGTTGAATGATATGCTCATGAATGTTTGCTTCCTGTTATACATTTGATTTTATATGATGTGTATGTGATTTCATGGTCTGAGTTTGAAGTCTCGAAGGAAGAAGGAGTGAGTTTCAATTCTTTCTCTGTCTGAGCAAGATTCCTACAAGGGGTGCAGTTGAATTGTTTGCAAGGAGTGCGTCGACAAGGAGTTTAGAGGGTTGTCTTTGAAAGCTCAGAAGAGGTAGCGGTTGTTCTCATTTCCCTAGAGTGAATTTGGGCACAGGAGCCGTGCAAGGAGTGCGCAGGCCGAGTGAGGTCTTAGGGTTGCGAACTTGAGAAAAATATCAAAAGACTGTTGTTGCAGGTGTGCACAGAGTCGAAGGGTTCTCAAATATTTGAAAGTATCTAAAGGTCGCTGCAAGGAGTGCATGCAAGGACCCTCTTTGAGGCTCAAATTTGTGAGAATCTCTAGAGGAATAAGGCCTTTGCAAACATTTATGGACATTAGAAGTTTGTAGTGCAAGCGGATAAGTCCAGGGAAGAGTTCTTGGTTTTCCTTCATAGAAATCATCAAAGGGAAGAAATCGACGGTCAGGAATCTGTGGGGAGGATTAGCAAAATCCCGCCGGCTGTCAGATCTGCCAGAGAAGTGAGAAGGTTACAGTTTCATCCGGAGTTCAAGCTCAGGAGATTGTAGACCACCGGATCTGCACATAGATACCCGTCAGTCGTTGGATTGACCGGGAGTTGCATGAAGGTTAAGCTTCATGGACGGGAGGAGGAAAGTTCCGACGAGAGGCGTGGTCCTCGAGATTTTGGCATTCGTGAAATCGGGAATCACGAGGATGAGTGATCGGGAATTTTCATAGTGAAAGTCCTGGAATCAATATGAGCCATCCATCTTAAGGGGACATGTGGTGAAGATCTAATATCTAGGGAAAATTCCTGAAAGGGAAGACTCCATCGAAGTTTTGGGATTCAGCAAATCGGGAGTTCTGTGAGAAAGAGATCGAGAAAATCCATGCTGGAAACCCCGTAAATGATCGGAGCCATCCATCAGTTGGGACACGTGGACGAGATCAGGAGCCCATCGACATTTCGATCATCAGGACTCACATAGGTAAGTTTTTTCGGTTTTGCAGTTGGCGAAAAATCGAGTGTCAATCTGAACCGTCCATCCACTGGGGACGCGTGTCAAAAATCCAAAGGATGTCAGGATTTGGCGTTTCGCAAATCCTGAAGACAAGACAACTGGAGCATTTGAAATCATGAATCACAAAATAGCGAGGAGCAACGAGGACCTTCCATACTTGAGGGGGCATGGCTGAGATCGAAGCCTTCGGGAAATTCCCCGAAAGGAAAAGTCAATTGTCGGGAAATCAAGAGTCAGGAAATCGGGGATCCCGTGGACAAGAGGCCCAATACATATTGACACTTGAAACCCCGAATCCTGATAAGAGATAGGATTGTGGTCATATAAGGTAGGGTCGTGTGGATTGGAAGCGTAGCCAGGAGGGGCTAAAGAAAAAAGGAAGTGCATCGGGATATCGAAGATCAGGGATTCGAGGAAGTCAGTGTTGGTGACATCGGGGATTGGAAAACCCCAAAACCCAATTGTTGTTTTCTATTGAGAACGGAGAAGCACTTAGGCCTAAGGGATGTAACGAGCAGGACATACATGTGGGTCAAATCTTAATAAGGATTCTGGGGGAGAATCAAAAGAGCCACTCCGGCTTGAGGGTAATGTAGAATGATCCTTAAGGCTGGGAGGTCAAGCGCGAGACCTGCTGAGGTAGGTGCCTGGGTGGTCGCCATCAAGTGGTATCAGAGCATAAAAAAGCTTCTTTGATTTCTATAGTGGGAAGAGGGAAGATTCACCATGCCACTGAGAAGAAGAGATAGACAATCACCCGATCTAGAGGAGGAGAGAGAGACGTCCAGAGGAAGGGGTAGACAGGTGCAGAACCCAGAAGTAGAAAGGGATCTGCATAGCATACGCGCCACACTTGTGGACGTGGAGATAAGACAAAAACGTGCAGCTGATGTAGGAGATATCAGTGAGTCCGAAATTGAAGATGATGCTAGACGTGGAGAAGAGGAAATCACAGCAGAGGATGCAAAAAATGAGCGCTTACTTAAATTTGTTGCAAGAATGGGTGCAAAGGCGAAGATGGACATTCCAGTTTATGAGGGAAATCTGGATGTAGAAGAGCTTCTAGACTGGATTAGAGCTCTAGACACATATTTTGACTATGAAGATGTCGAACAGGACAAGAAGGTCAAGCATGTCGTCACGAGATTAAAAGGACATGCCAAATTGTGGTGGGATGAACTACAAGCGTGCAGGTGTTGCCAAGGCAAGAAGAAAATTAAGAGCTCGGACATGATGATTGCAAAGATGAAGGCAAAATTCATCCCCAGGGACTACCGGATTACTCTGTTCAGGAGAATGCAAAACTTGAGACAAAAGCTGATGTCAGTAAAGGAATATACTGAGGAATTTTATAGGTTGAATATCAGAGCAGGTCATCGTGAAAGCAATGATGAAAAGGTAGCTAGGTATATGAATGGCCTAAGATATGAGATTCAGGATGAGATGAGTATGTTTACCATCTGAATGGTGGAAGATGTTTATCAAATGTCTCTAAAAGAAGAAGAGAATCTGAGCCAAAAGAAAAGTCAAAGAGGCCGAGGCAGAAGTCAACCCAGAGGCAAATCTATTGTCCAGGACAGAAACCAGAAGCCCAAGGAAAACTGGAAGAAACCTCAGACTTGAACTGAGAGAGGTGGAAGCTCACATCGAGGGCAATATGCTGAAAAAACAGGACAATAAACTAAGCAAAGAGGAGGGTATGTTGATAATAATACTTTTCCTCATACTAGAGGTAGGGGAAGAGGCAGAGGTGGAGTAATTACATACTTCACATGTGGAAAGAATGGGCACAAGTCTTATGAGTGTCCTGATAAAAAGAAAGAGGGTGGAGAGACTCACATCGCCGAAGAACAGGGGTGAAATGTTGAGGTAGAGGATGCTGAAGGTGGAATATCATTGATGATGTGGAAAGTTATTTTGACACCTGAAAGGGAGGTGGAGAGTTCAGTCCAAAGGACTAGGCTTTTTTGGACTGCTTGCAAAACCAAGGACATAGTGTGCAAAGTCATTGTGGACAGTGGTAGCACAGATAATCTCATTTCAACCAAGATGGTAGAAAAGCTGGAGCTGGAGACGATTGAACATCCGAGCCCATACAAAGTTTCATGTCTACAAAAAGGACATCAGGTAAATGTCACTAAACAATGTTGAGTTGAATTTAAGATAGGAGGATATAATGATAATATCTTGTGTGATGTTACTCCCATGGATGTTTGTCATCTATTGCTGGGTAGACCATGGCAATATGACAAAAATGTGATTCATGATGGGAGGACACACATGTTGCTTCCAATTAAGGATAAGGAGGTGAAGCTGGAAGTGAGCAACAAAGTACTTCTCATGAGTGGGAAGGAACTTCTTACAGAGGTTAAGAAGAAGGAGGATCCATAGTTCATTGTGGTCAGAAAACCAAAGATTGTTCTGACTAGCACAAGAGTGGATGATTTTCCAGAAGAAGTTCAGGAACTGCTGGAAGAGTTCATTGATATAGTAGTGGACGAATTACCTCGTTCGTTGCCACCGATCAGAAGTGTGAGCCATCATATTGATCTCATACCAGGAGCCAGTTTTCAAAATAAAGCCACGTACAGATTGACACCGCAAGAGAATGAAGAGGTAAAGAGACAAGTCCAGGAGTTGTTGGACAAAGGTTTGGTCAGGGAGAGCTTGAGTCTGTGTGTTGTTCCAACAATACTCAGTCCGAAGAAAGATGGAGGCTGGAGGATGTGCACTGATTCAAGAGCCATTAACAAGATAACCATCAGGTACAGATTTCCATTGTCAAGGATGGATGATCTGATGGATTGTTTGAGTGGAGCAAAGTATTTTTCAAAGATTGATTTGAAAAGAGGATATCACCAGATTCGCATGAGAGAGGGTGATGAGTGGAAGACAGCATTCAAAACAAATGAAGGGTTGCATGAATGGCTTGTTATGCCATTTGGCTTAACCAATGTGCCAAGTACCTTCATGAGGTTCATGAACGAAGTCCTGAAGGAGTTCATCGGAAAATTTGTTATCATATACCTGGATGATATACTGATTTTCAGTAAAATGGAGGCTGAACATCTAAAGCATTTGGCCATTGTGATGAAGATATTACAGCAAGAGAAGATATTGATAAACATGAAGAAGTCCTCATTCATGAAGACAGAGCTCATTTACTTGGGATTTGTTATTTCAGTAGATGAGTTGAGGATGGATCCAGATAAGGTGGAGGTAATAAAAAATTGGCCATCACCGAGGAACATATTTGAGGTGAGAAGTTTTCACGGGTTGTCTAGTTTCTACCGAAAGTTCATTAGGAATTTCAGTGGAATCAGTGCAGCAATGATGGATATAGTGAAGAAAAGACATAAATCGTTTCATTGGACAGAAGAAGACGAAAAGAGTTTCAATTTGTTGAAGAGGAAGATCACGGAACAACATGTTCTGGTGTTACCGGATTTACGAAAAACATTTCAAGTGAAATGCGATGCAAGCGGGTTTGCAATCGGGGCGGTATTGAGTCAGGAAGACAGGTCGATAGTGTACTTCAGCGAGAAGCTAAATGAAGCAAAGGTGAAGTATTCCACATATGATAAGGAGTTTTATTCCATCATACAGGCATTGAAGAAGTGGAGGCATTATTTAATTTCGAAAGAATTTATTCTATACAGTGACAACCATGCACTGCAGTTTGTGACTCAACGGGAGAATTTGAATCAGAGACACATCAAATGGGTAGAATATATGAAAAATTTCACTTTTGTAATTAAACACATTTTTGGTACTGCTAACAAAGTTGTTGACGCTTTGAGCAGGAAGTGTTTGCTGTTGCAGGAGTTCAAAGTCAAAACATTGGGTTTTGATGATCTCAGGGACATGTACGCAGATGACCCAGACTTTAAGGAAGCGTATGAAGCAGTTGAGAATTCAGTTCTCAGAGATAACAACAAATGGGTCGAATACATGATCCAGGAAGGATTGTTGTTTAAGGGCAATCAACTATGTATTCTGAATTGCTCCATGAGGGAGAATCTGTTGAAGGAGAAACATAGTGGAGGATTGGCCGGACACTTCGGTCATGAAAAAACATTTGAAAAGCTGAGCGAATCATACTTTTGGCCAGGGATGCAATCAGAGGTCAAGATATTTGTAAACAGATGCATAATTTTCCATAATTCGAACGGAAGGAAGGGGAATGTAGGTTTTTTTCAACCATTACACATACCTGAGAAGCCGTGGGATGAAATTAGCATGGATTTCATATTGGGGTTGACAAGGACGCAAAGAGGATTTGATTCGATCTTTGTGGTGGTGGATAGATTTTCCAAGATGGTACACTTTATCCCATGTCAGAAAACCAGTGACGCGACTCACATCACGAACCTGTTTTTGAAAGAAGTCATTCGACTTCACGGCTTGCCAAGGAGAATAGTTTCAGACAGAGATACGAAGTTCATAGGGCATTTTTGAAGAACCTTATGGAAGAAGCTAGGAACTAACTTGTTATTTAGTTCGTCTTATCATCCTCAGATGGTTGGACAGACATAAGTGGTAAACAGAAGTCTGGAAGATTTGTTGAGAAGCTTGGTGACAGAGCACCACAGCAGTTGGGACAATATATTGCCGCAGGCAGAGTTTGCATATAACGACTCAGTGAACAGAAGTACAGGACATAGTCCATTTCATATTGTTTATGGAATACAACCGAGGGGAATTTCTGAATTGAGGGACTCAGAACATAATGCAACTAGGAGCGCTAGTGCAGAAGATTTCGCAGAAGCGATGAAGGAACTTCATAGCCGAGTGAAGGAGCGGTTGCAGAATTCAAGTTAGGAGTATAAGCGAAAAGCAGATCAACACAGAAGACAACTTAAATTCAAAGTTGGTGACTTGATTTTGGCACATCTGAGAAAGGAAAGGTTCCCGAGAGGAATGTATAATAAAATGAAGATGAAGAAGATCGGACCATGTAGGGTCTTGAAGAAAATTGGAGAAAATGCTTATGAGATTGAATTACCCGATGGGATCAGAATTTCTCGGATATTCAATATCTCAGATTTATACCCATACAAAGCTGAGGAAGCAGGAACAAATGATGAACAGTCAGAGGTTCAGTGGTGAAAGTAGATGCCAGTTGCAGATAGGCCACAGATGGAGCAGATACCGGATAAACGAGTGGGTAAGAAGACCAGAAGAAAGTAGTACTTTGAATATTTGGTCAAGTGGAAGGACCATCCAGTTGAAGATTCCAGCTGGGAGAACAAAGCAGAGATACAGAGGCATGGACGAACTATGCGCGATCTCATGGACAGGAGCCCATGAAGATTTTCAGGCGAGGGAGTATGATGCAGGAGCATCGCCCACATCAAGCGAGCCAACATGGAAGTGAAGGACAGCTGGACAAGCCCAACACAAATTTTGAAATTGTCTCGAAGATAATGTGCCAACCTTAATTGTGATAGTTAAGGAGAGGCGTACTTATGCATTGTATAGGATCTTGAGCAATCTGCTCTCGTTCATAGTAGGTAGAAGGCATTTATGCAAGTAGGTAGAATTGAATATTAGATTAGACAGTTTTAGAAGGAGTGGAGGGAAAAACGGATATAGACACCCTCATTGTTTATTGTAACATAGTTAGAAGCATTGGAGCATAGAAGAGAAGCAGAGAGCTGTGTAAGAACACCCATGTACTAATATTTGGATTAATAGAAAGAGGTTGATTCAAATTCATGGTTTTGTGTTTATTCCCTATCCATTGATGTTGAATGATATGATCATGAATGTTTTCTTCCTGTTATACATTTTCTTTTATATGCTGTGTATGTGATTTCATGGTCCGACTTTGAAGTCTGGAAGGAAGAAGGAATGAGTTTCAATTGTTTCTCTATCTGAGCAAGATTCCTGCAAGGGGTGAAGTTGAATTGTCTGTAAGGAGTGTGTCGACAAGGAGTTTAGAGGGTTGTCTCTGAAATCTCAGGAGAGGTAGCAGTTGTTCTCATTTCCACAAAGTGCATTTGGGCACAGGAGCCGTGCAAGGAGTGCGCAGGCCGAGTGAAGTCTCAGGGTTGCGAACCTGAGAAAAATATCGAAAGACTACTACTGCAGGTGTGAATAGAGTCGAGGGGTTCTCAGATATTTGAAAGTATCTGAAGGTCACCACAAGGAGTGCGTGCAAGGACCCTCTTTGAGGCTCGAAGTTGTGAGAACCTCTAGAGGAATAAGGCCTTTGAAAACATTTAGGGACATAAGAAGTTTTTAGTGCAAGAAGATAAGTCCAGGGAGGATTTCTTGGTTTTCCTTCATAGAAATCATCAAAGGGAAGAAATCGACAGTCAGGAATCTGTGGGGAGGATTAGCGAAATCCCACCAGCCGTCAGATCTGCCAGAGAAGCGAGAAGGTTACAGTTGCATCCGGAGTTCAAGCTCAAGAGATTGTGGACTGCCAGATCTGCACATAGATACCTGTCATCCATTGGATTGACCGAGAGTTGCACGAAGGTTAATCTTCATGGATAGGAGGAGGAAAGTTCCGACGAGAAGCGTGGTCCTCGGGATTTCGGCATTCACGAAATCGGGAATCATGAGGACGAGTGATCGGGAATTTTCATAGTGAAAGTCCTGGAATCAATCTGAGCCATCCATATTAAGGGGACATGTGGCCAAGATCTAAGATCTCGGGAAAAGTCCCGAAAGGGAAGACTCCATTGGAGTTTCGGGATTCAACAAATCGGTAGTTCTGTGAGCAAGAGATCGGGAAAATCTATGTTGGAAACCTCGTAAATGATCAGAGTCGTCCATTAGTTGGGACACATGGATGAGATCGGGAGCCCATCGACATTTCGATCATCGGGACTCACATAGGTAAGTGTTTTCAGTTTTGTAGTTGGTGAAAACTCGAGGGTCAATTTGAATCGTCCATCCATTGGGGACGCGTGTCAGAAATATGAAGGAAGTCGGGATTCAGCGTTTCGCGAATCCTGAAGACAAGGCAACTAGAGAATTTGAAATCGTGAATCATGAAATAGCGAGCAGTAGCAAGGAGCGTCCATCCTTGAGGACATGTGGCTGAGATCGAAGCCTTCAGGAAATTCCCTGGAAGGAAAAGTCAATTGTCAGGAAATCGAGAGTCGAGAAATCGGGGATCTCGTTGACAAGAGGCCCAATACATATTGACACTTGAAACCCCGAATCCCAATAAGAGATAGGATTGTGGTCATATAAGGCAGGTTCGTGTGGATTGGGAGCGTAGCCAGGAGGGGCTGAAGCAAAAAGGAAGTGCATCGGGATATCGAAGATCGGGGATTCGAGGAAGTAAGTGTTGGTGACATCGGGGATTGGAAAACCCCGAAACCCAATTGTTATTTTCTATTGAGAATAGAGAAGCACTCAGGCATAAGGGCTATAACAAGCAGGACAGAGCTGCGGGCAAAGGTTAATAAGGATTCCAGGGGAGAATCAAAAGAGCCACTCCATCTCGAGGGTAATTTAGAACGATCCTTAAGGCCGGGAGGTCAGGCACAGGACCTGCTGAGGTAGGTGCCTGGGTGGTTGCCATCATATCTGTACTTGGTTTATTCCCAATATGTTACTTTGTAAGAATTGATTCCAAATGTCCACCATCCATCAACCGATCCACCAAAACCATCCTTCACTGCTCATGCAGAAGGAGTTATCAGTTTCATCAAAACTCAATCCAGTTCACGGTCGATGAACATGACCAATTGTTCAGTCATTTCCCCTACTACCAGATCAACTTCACTCTCATCCAATTCCCCCCCCCGACTCAAAGATCCTAGGTGAATGTAGTTCAATATGCTTCTCCACCACAGTTTGGGGTGTTATAGTTGTGAAGGGAAGAAGGTCATCCATGTTCGTGTTCTATAGAGGAAATGTCCAAGCACAACCCTTTTTGGGTTTGAAATACTAGTAGGAAAAGATATTCATTTTTCAGTTGTAATATTTGAGCGAGAGAAATATCACCCATCGGATAAGGAATATTAAGTCACGATCATCAGATCTCATCTAAGATAAATAAACAATGGGGAGGGATTGTGGGGATCATGATACAAATTAAAGTTTCCACAAGTTTTGATCCCTCAATATATCACAATCGTTGATCTTTCTAAATCAATAGATCAATGGTTCATATCGATCCCACTATGAACAAGAATATTCACATTTGCGGGGATCAGAAAGGAAATTAAATTATATTCTAGTTGTGAGCCCACATTGCTTGTGGCTATTGATATTTCAGCAGGGGACACATGTTAGGTGATCGCGTACTCCAGAAGAAAGAAATAAGAATTTGAGTGATTAAAGGACTCTCGAAGGCATAAAGCCTGAACTCCTGAAGTAAATCTTGGTCGTCCAAAAAAAGAGGACACGTGGTGCTAGATCTCACACTTCGGGAATTCGACACTTCGGAGAATTGCACGAGAAAGTAGGATAAAGATCCTAAATCCCAAACTCTCGAAGTAAATCTCAGTCGTCCAAAAAAAGAGGAAACGTGGCACCATATCTCACACTTAGGGAATTTGACACTTCAGAGGATTGTAAGAGATATGCATTGAAAAGGCCCAAAGCCCGAACTCCGGAAGTAATTATGAGTCGTTGATATTCATAGTAGAAATTAGGTTTCATCCAAGAGCGACAGGTGGAAATAAGAGATGGGATTTCCTATATCATGTATCATGACCAGATCGACAACCATACTTCATTGCGGGGACACAACTTGCTCGAGAATTCAAATTATTGAGCGGTCCCACAATCGAAAACGTGGTATAGTAAAAGATCTACATGGCGGAAGGTGGTGAATTGTGAGCTCAAAATATGTATGAATCCAATCCACCTTTGATGGAACACAATCACGTGATTATATAGCATAAAATTCGAGAGCACCACGTAACCGCCCCCTAGGAATTAAGCATCATTACAATCCCAAGGAAAAAGAAGTTAATGAAAAGGAATTGTGGTTGAAACCTCAAATCACTCCATAAATAGAAGGCATGGAGGGTCTGGCCATGGAGACAGAACTGTCAGTCCGAGGTACCACGATGGACAATTTTTCCTGCAGGCCCATGTCGAGCTGAGTTTGCTTGTGATAGGATGATACACACACAGTCTAATAGAGGAAGGTGCAGATGAAAGGATTTGAATGCAATGACCATATCACACTCCTGGTAGTCATGGAATGATCTGAGTATAAATCGACTAGTTCAATATTTTGTTAGGGGTCAGATGGTTTAGTAGAGCTCCCTACTATGTAATTTTGATGCCAGGTCTGTTCTTTGGTTATGTATCAAATTTGTGGCATTTGCATTAATATAAGTCAACTTCTTTCATCTCTATGTTTAAACTGTGATGAAACACTTAGGAATGGAGAATCCAGTCGAGGATTGCCATTCTATTGTAATGTAGGTTTGATTACAGTATTGTTGTGACAAGTTTTAGTCATCTTCTTTGTTATATTAAATCCCCTTACGCTAAAAGAATCAGGAATGACGGATCCAATCGAGTTGTTGTAGTTGCATGGTGATGTACGTTTGATTATTATGTTGTTGTGGCATATTTCAGTGTCTGAAACTGGAGTTCAAGATTTCTCTTGAGCCTGAGTTTTTCTTCACCAAGTTGCTTGAAGGTCATATGCTCATAGAAATATTGTTCACCTCTCTCACTAATTCTTCCTTCTAATCACACTTAAAATCAAATCAGTGACTGAAGTTAATGAGGACCTCACTTGCCTGTGCATTGCTTGTCCAATTTATGTGATTAACATCATTTTTGTATTGAGTTTTGTCCATTTGACCTCCACTCATAAAACCAACATCCACCAAAAATTCTGATGGATACTGGGCTTATCCTCTTGCAATATGAGGGTGACTCTCAGTGATAACATTCTTGGTGTCGTTGTCAGGAAACGAATTGAAGACATTTACCTGAGGTTGAACGACAAAGAAATTATGATTATGAAGGTGCATAAAAAATAAGTAACTTGAAGATTACAACTTGTACCTGGTGACTCAACTGTTTCAGTTGTGTATCCTAAAGGAAGACACACGAGGTCTACTCCACATTTACCTATGGAAAACACCTAAAGTTGACCCAGATAAGATTATCAAGAAAGGAAAGATTTCTCACGAATTCTTTTAGCTGTTGTTAGAGATTGAAAATCTCTCTGGGAAGAACGACATTGCAGAGATCCAGTTTTAGATGGTGAACTAAATATGGACACATTATTCTGATTGCTCATCTTTCACCATGGTGACTCCATTGGTTTGAAATGGAAAATATTTTATCTCAAAGGTATGCCTTTTGTGATTTTTCAAAAATAGTAGGTTTCTCTAATGAATGGGAAAATAGCCTTCCTAAATTTCGAGGAGAAGAGTGGGAGTTACCAGCTGAACACTTGCTGGATTTTCATGATTTTATTCATCAGCTTCATATCATGCATGAATATATACAGAAAAATATTTTCAGGTATTCATTAGAGGGGATTGCTTGTGATTGGTGTAGATATCTTCCACTTGCAAGTATCATCTCTTTGACAAGATTTCATGCAGATTTCAATTCATTTTTCAAAGAGTATTTTCCAGCCGAATGTTTTTTTGAGGGGTGTTGTGATGCATTTTCTTTGCTCCATAAAGATTATTCTATTCATGAAAGCCATATTTTTTATGAATCATTTATTGTAGAAGAAAACATTTACCACGAAGATCAGGAGGTGTTGAATGATATTCATTATGATAGAAATAACATAGAAACATTTGGCATCATATCAGATATATATGTTGTTTTAAATGTTCATGAAGATCAACGTCTCTCTTTTGTTTATTCTGATGATGAAGAGAAAGTGTATTCTGCACTAGATATTTCTCCTAGCTGCGAAGCTAAGATAGATGATAAGCTAGTTAAAAGAACCAGGGAATATTTCTCTCTGTTTTTTCCTAGCTTTTTAGATTTGAAGGCAGATGTTGTTTGCTTCTCTTATGGAGGAATTGCACATGATATTCCTATCCTTGAAGAAGATGTTTTTAGTATCCCTGCTTATGATGAATAAGTCGTTTCAAATGTTGACCAAAAACAACTAATTGTTTATGAATATCCCAACGAAGATGACGAAGAGAATATTTTTTTCATGGCTTATTTGTAACCTCGTAGCATGGTTCCTGTATATGATGATTATGAATCTGATCCTAGGGGGGGCATGAAGGAGAAAACACAAATCTAAATGTGGATCTTTTCTCCTTCCCAACACTTGTAAATGAGAAAATATCACCTGGGATTAGCCAACCTGCATCAATCCTTTATCTACCTATATACTCTGAGAACACGAAACAACAGGTGAGTAATAATGAAGTAAAGGAGGTATTTTCTTACCAGTTTAGCTTGTCTTATTACAAATTTTTTGACCCTGTGGAGTTATATATGGAGTTGAGTTTTCCAAAAGCATTGGAGCCTGCAAAATTATTCATCTTATCATCATTTGGGGGTATTGTCAGTGTTCCAAAACATGTTTTCATTCTACTATCATACTTCCCTTACCTTTTGTGTATCATTTGCAGTGAAAAAAAGAATTATATTACCAAACAGTCTTGGTGGCTATGGTGGAAGTTTGATTTCACCTAGCACATTATAGAAATTAGTTAGTCTAGGATTGTACATAAATAAACTCCTCCTTGAGAACATGTGTTTGTTTTCTTTTTGTAAGTAGAGTAGTGTACATGTCAGCCTGTTGTCCTCAACAATATGTATTTGAGCTTGACTCCACAACCCAATAGCTAAGGCACTGGAACTGCACATTATTGGTAGCTCGTAGGGAGCATGCATCCCCTATGGAGCCAAATTTTATCACATATAGTTGTCAAGAGAAGCAGGTCATCCAAGTCCGTGGTTTACATAGGAAATGCCCAAGCACAACCCTTTTTGGGTTCGAAATACTGGTAGGAAAATATATTCATTTTTCATTTGTAATATCTAAGTGAGAGAAAGATCAGTCGTTAGATCAAAAATATTAAGCCATGACCATCATATCTCATCGGAGAGAAATCGATGGTGGGGAGGAATTTCTGGGATTAGGATACAAATTAAAGTTTCCAGAAGTTGTGAGCCCACAATCTCTCACAATTGTTGATCTTGCTAAATCATCAGATCATGGTGCATATCGATCCCACTATGAATGAGCATATTCACATTTGCGGGGATCAGAAAGCAAATTAAAATATCTGCTAGTTGTGAGCCCGCATTGCTCATGGTCGTTGATATTTCAGCAAGGGACAAATGTCATGGGATCTTGTACTTCGGGAGAAAGAAAGAAGAAGTTGAGTGATTACAGGACTCCTGAAGGCCCAAAGAGTGAAATCCTGAAGTAAATCTCGGTCATCCAAAACAAGAGGACATGTGTTGCCAGATATCACACTTCGGGAATTTGGCACTTCAGAGAATTACATGAGAAAGCAGGAGAAATATCCTGAATACCAAACTCCCGAAGTAAATCTCAGTCCTCAAAAAGAAGAGGACACGTGGCACCAGATCTCACATTTCAGGAATTCGACACTTCAGAGGATTGTAACAGATATGCATTGAAAAGGCCCGAAGGATGAACTCACGAAGTAATTGTGACTCATTGATCTTCATAGCAGGAATAAGGGTCCATCCAAGAGTGGCACATGGAAACAAGAGTAGGGCTTTCCCAGATCGTGGATTGCGACCAGATCAACGACGATGCTTCATTGCGAGGATGCAACTTGCTAGAGTGTTAAAATTCTTGAGTGGTCCCGCAATTGAAACCATGGTATAGTAAAAGAGATACATGTTAGAAGGTGGTGAATTGCGGGCTCAAAAGTGGTGTGAATCCAAACCTCCTTTAATGTCCCCACAATCACGTGCTTATATATCATCAAATCCGAGAGTAGCGTGTAGCCTTCCCCTAGGAATTAAGCATGGATGCAATCCCAAGGAAAAAGAAGTTAATGAAAATGAATGGTGGTTGAAACCTTGACTCACTCCATAAATATAAGGCATGGAGGGTTTGACCATGGAGACAGAACTATCAGTCGAGGTACCATGATGGACGATGTTTTCTGCAGGCCCATGCTAAGCTAAGTTTGTGTCTAATAGAGGATACATGCACAGTCTAACAGAGGAAGGCGCAGACGAAAGGCTTTGAATGCAATGGCCATATCACACTCTTGGTAGTCTTGGATTGATTTGAGTATAAATTGATCATTTCAATATTTTTTTAGGGGTTAGAGGGTTGAAGAAATCTCCCTACTTTGTAATTTTGATGCCAAAACTATTCTCTGGTTATCTATCAAATTTGAGACTTTCTCATTAATAGAAGTCGTCTTCTTTCATCTCTTTGTTTAAAATGTGTTGAAACACTCGGGCATGGAGGATCCAGTCGAGGGTTGTGGTTCTATTGTAATGTAGGTTTGATTATAGTATTTTTGTGACCAGTTTTAGTGAGATTCTTTGTTATCTTATCTCCCCTTACAATGAAAGACTCGGGCATGGAGGATCCATTTGAGTTGTTGTAGTTGCATGGTGATGTAGGTTTGATTATTATGTTGCTATGACATTTTTCAGTGTCTGAAATTTGAGTTCAAGAGTTCTCTTGACCCCGAGTTTTTCTTTACCAAGTTGCTTGAAGGTTGGATGCTCATAGAAGTCTTGTTCACCTCTCTCACTAAGTCTTCCTTCTACTCACACTTAAACTCAAATCACTGACTAAAGTTAATGAGGACCTCACTTCCCTGTGCATTACTTTTCCAATTTCTATGATTAAAATCATTCTTGTACTGAATTTTGTCCATTTGACCTCCACTCATAAAACCAACATCCACCAAAACTTCTGATGGGTATTGGGCTTATCCTCTTGCAATATGAGGGTAACTCTCAGTGATAACATGGGGGAAAGAAGAAAACTAAAAATAAACCAAAGAAAAATAATAATCAAATTGAAAATGAAAAAACAGAAACACAACCACCTTCTACTAAGAAACAATCATAGCGTAAAATGAAATTTCCATGTCAAATTTGTGGTGACGATCACTACACACGTGATTATTATTGTCGGGATGAATTTTCCAAGATTTTTAAAGGAAATTATCAACCCGTTGTATTAACACATCCTTTTCCGCAACAATAGGCATTGATTGCACAAGATCTTGCACCTCCAATAGGAGGCAATCCAAATCATTCTCCTAACGATGGAGTGCACACATTTATATGTTTAATCGGATATATTTTACCACTCACACTATGATATAAGACACACCTGCATGTAAACCTAGTAAGGAAAAAGTGACTACTAGTATAAAACTGGATCCACAACCTACTACAGTTACACCTCCATTTGGGTCACTCCAGATTGAGAAACCTAACTTTGACTCCATTCTACACCCTCCCAAGAGTACGATTCCAAAGTCAAATTTCAATCCAAACTCATGTGCTTCTCAAAACTAGAACCTCGTTGAAGATGTGTCTCAAAAACCTTGTGCTATGTCAGCTCTCAAATTTATACAACATTGCCCTAACCAACATAGGATTCTCTTGGAATCTGTCAAAGCTATATATCTAGATTCATCAAACACTATCACATTTAACCTGGATAATTTTAAATCACGACTCTCTCACCAATTGGCCTTCTAGATCGATGTCATTGTTCATAATCAACATATTCATCTCATGATCTTGGATGAGCGGGAATATACATGTGTCATGTATATGTATTTTTGGAAAGTCCTTAAATCACATGGTCTTAATCAATATCCCACCATGTTACAATATTCTTATGGATGAGGTTTCTGACCTCACAGATTATTACAATCCTTAGTCCTTCAATTTGGAGGAAAAATTGTTTCTATCAATGTTGAATTAGTCGATTTCCCCCTCGATTATAACTTGTTTCTAGGGAGAATTTGGTTCTATTCTATGACTATTGTCGCTTCATCGATTTTTTGATGTGTCCAATTCCCTCATCAAGTTAGAATTGTGACCATCAATCAATTATATTACTGCACCCCCAACGCCTGCACTCAAACAACCAATAACATTCCTTTTCAGGGAGATTCAAAAATCACTTATGAAAGTGTTGGGCTAGGAATCTTGAAATATTTTTTTCTCATGGGTACTCTTCCTCCCACTACACACCGCATTTCCACAATCAATATGATCTCAAATATGGAACATCAGTCCTTTGAATCATTTGATCCATGGATTGTGTCTAGTCCCTTAGAATTTGATACACTGGGTTACACCATGCCACTTAGTCCTGTCAAGGCTGAATACGACACCATCCATTCTTCCTTTCCTTCTCCGGATGACCAATATCTGCTGGCATATATGACTTATTCGTTACCATCCTAGTTAAATTCCCTATCCCCTACTTTCAACTAAATCCTACAGATGTTTCCATCCGTTGAATCTATTATGGAAATTCTTAGCATCAAGGAGGAAAAATGGGATGGCAACCACCATTTTTCTCCCTTTTTGACCATTTTGGATGACATAGAGAAGGATATTTCATCTATCTTTCCTACTGATATCGTTGACTCTCCCCAAACCCTAATACTCACTAAGGATACGATCTACGAGGGGAAGTTTGGTAACATCTCTTCCACGATTACAATCAACATTTTTATCAGATTAATCGGTAAGTGTGGACACGAACAGATCTTCATAGATCCCACTGGAAACTAGAAAAAATAGAACATAATGAACACTTCACCTTAAAGTTCATTATCATATGAACTAGTTTAATGTGGTACAAGTGACATACTTTTTAAACAATGCTTGATCCTCGCTACTGATGTCCTTGTAGATCTTTCCTTGGGTTTGTAGAATAGTAAGCCTATCCAATAATCACAAACCAACAAAGAGAGAAAACAAAGATATATATATATTCTAATGAAGTTTATGTATATGATCAAGGAATTATAAAATAGAACACAAGATGCTTATATAGGGAAGAAATGCATTACTGTATTAAGTGAATAGAAAGTGGAGAATACAACCCATGCCTTGATGTTGCAAGGTCCCCTTTCAATGGATATTTTCTTCACAACACACACATGTTTTCTCCAAATTACTTGAATGAAGAAGATCCATAATATGACTTGAAGAACTAAAGCAAATCTCTCAAGCATAATCTGAAGTAGAACTCTCCATACAAATATTAGCCTATGCAACCTTGGCCTTTTCCATGAGAGATCCTTCTTTATATAGTGTGAAAGAGAGATGAATGAGGAGATTAGGATGATCCCACTAAATCATAGAAGTGAGTAAGATCCAAACTGATCGGAGGCCACCTCATCTTCTAGAAGATTCCCTTCTAGAACATTCATGAAATTTGAATTTTCCCATGCTTTAAGCATCGTCAAACCTTATGCAAAAGCAAAATGCGATGACGTCATGACACAGGTATAGTGTAGAGTGTGAAAATCATGCATTGTCACACCCCATGCATATAGAAAGGTGCAACGACCTTCCTTCATATGGTTTTTGGCAGAGGAAAGAAAATAACTTTTCCCATGGAGAAATTGTCTTTTAATATTTTTTAGGGAACATGAACACATGTTGTCAGGTAATCACTGCGGTGACCAAAATAATGTGTAACAGGCATATCCATTAAAGAGGGTATTGTGTAAAACATACAACTAGGTGCAAACTATTCAACTGAAGAAGTTGAAACATATACCGCCTTTTTCAAATCATTTTGCGACATCTTCTCTTGGAGCTATGAATAAATTTCAAGGATTGATCCATTGATCATTGTGCATGATATAAAAATTTACCCAGGAGTTAAACTTGTAAGATAGAAACTTTGCCTGGTCCATCCTAAAAAGACCGCAAAAATCAAGGCAGAAGTAGAAAAACTTTTGAAATCTGGTTTTATTTATCTTGTCCCCTTGACCGAATGTGTTTCCAACATCATTATAGTCACCAAGAAACAATGAAATATTTGTATTTGTGTTGATTATCAGGATATTAATAAGGATTTTCCCAAGGACAATTACCCTACACACGTTATCGACCAAATTATCGATAATTGTGCTAGAAGATTCATTTTCTCTTTCATGGATGGATTTTCAAGCTATAACCATATATATATATATATATTCGACCGACTGACCAACACAAAACAACCTTCATCTTCCCTTGGGGGAATTTCTCTTATCGAAAATTACCATTTGGCCTTAAAAATGATGGAGCCACTTTTCAGTGGGCCATGTTGTACTCATTCCATGATAT
This sequence comes from Picea engelmannii, assembly GCA_009831015.1. Classification (NCBI taxonomy): domain Eukaryota; kingdom Viridiplantae; phylum Streptophyta; class Pinopsida; order Pinales; family Pinaceae; genus Picea; species Picea engelmannii. The sequence continues at coordinate 103,919 of ML789543.1, forward strand.
GAAACATATTGTTGAATCCTACCTTGATGAATGACTCCCTCACTCATCTCTTTGACGAGATAACATTGGTCACCTATGAGCCATATTTATTTGATGTCAGTTTTACAACATATGTTTGAACCCCCATAAGTGCATTTTAATTGTCGAATCATGATGACTCCTCATATTTGTAGTCTCCAAAGATAGGATTAGGGTGGATCTCTTAAAAGTCAAATCCATTCTTTCTTTACCTCTCCCAACAACATCACTCAACTACAAAGTTTGAAAGGGAAGGAAAAATTTCTTCATCGCTTCATTTTCAATTATGTCGAAATCACTAAAGGATTCATGATATTGTTGCAAAAAGATGTCCCTTTCATCTGGGATTCCACCGCTCGGTGCTCATTTAATGCTCTTAAGCATGCCTTACACCTCTTTTACATCCACTGGATTATGAAATAGATTATATCATTTATTTGTCTTCCTCTACTTCCATTATTGCTATGGTGTTAGTCCAAGAGGATGATGATGACACTGACCATGTTATCTATTATTTGAGAAAAAGTCTATCAGGTCCTGAACTCCGGTATTCACATGTTGAGATGTTTTCTTTGGAAATAGTTATTTTTGTCCAAATATTTCTCCATTATGTTCTGTTACCCACTACCACGGTCATCACAGAATCAAACCCCATGTACCACATATTGACTCGTCAAGTAATTGCAGAAAATATTCCAAATGGATCATTATTTTCTAAGAATTAGGTCTTGAGTTCGCCAAATCCAAGGTTGAGAAATCATTTGTTTTTTTGAAATTAATTTCCGATACTCTCCATAATGATGAGGATACTGAGCCCAATGATTCTCTCCCTGATGAATCCATGTTCCTTATTAGTATGTCTGATCCTTGGTATGGAGATATTCTTCTCTATCTCCAAACCAAACATTTTCATCCTAGTATTTCACGTGATGAATGATGTCGCATCAGACACCACTCAAAACACTACTTCATCATTGGTGACACCTTGTACCATTGTGGAATTGATATTTTCCTCCAACGTTGTTTAACCCATGAATAGGTTGAACACGTTTTGAATGACTGTCACCTTGGATCTTGTGGCGATCATCTTTCTATGATGGCTACAACCCAAAAAATTCTACCTGCGAGTTACTTTTGGCCTTCCATATTCAAATATTGCATTGAGGCCATTAAAAATTCCGACCCTGTCAGATATTTCTGAGGAAAACACGTAGCCACCCAACTCCACTTAATCCTATTGTCGTTGTTTGCCCCTTTTCCAAATGGGGCATTGATTTTATTCTATGTAATCCTACCTCATCTAGGGGGCATGGTTATATCATCGCTGCCATCGATCACTTCACTAAATGGGTTGAGGCTGTGCCTACATTTCTTGACGATGGTTGCACTGTAATGGCATAATATATTTGTGATTTAGAAGCCAAGTGGGAATCGGTGGTCCCTACCAACTTGGTGATGGCTAATAGAATGGATTGAAGTGGTAGGTCTTTCACATCTTTTAGCATGATCCTTCCACCCACCAACTGTGACCCTGGTATGCAATGTTCGATAACATATGCCTCGTTCAGTTGTGGAGTAGCCCGGTGTCTGGACAAATTTATGGGCAACCCTCTCCTCGAGAGCCCCATTAGAAAATGTACATCGTATATATCAATTTCAAGTATATGTAGCCCTATTCGGAATGATTTCTCAGCATCGTCCCATAAACCAATCAAATACTCAAACAATAGTAATTTCTTTCTCATGTTTTGAAGCTTGAAATATTTGAGCAAGACAAAATTATGTAAGGCCACCCTCACTTGAGGGTCTTGGAGAGAGGCGATATCATCAAAATCATACTCATTCTGTTTCCACTCAATCATGGATAGTGATGGATGAAACAAGAAAAAACGTCAATTAATCATCATTAGCTAAATCCTCATGGAACAAAATTGCCTCTTTTTATCCTTAAAATTGAAAATATTTTGAGTTTTGCGCCTAGCGCTCCCTTAAATAAGCTAAGAGAGCGCTAGCACCCCCTTAGCACATACACCAACGTGTTAAAATCATGATCAATGATCCCCTCAATGCCTTGAGGGAGCGTCGATCTAGTTCAATGCTCTAGGGCTTCCCAAAGAGCCTAGAACACCTGAACTAGAGGCTAAAATGCATTGAAAAGGCATTAAAAAGAATGAGGAGGAAGAGAAAACCAACCAATTCTGGACAATTATGAAAACGGTTTTCCACATCTCCCGCAATCAACACTCAAAAATAACTCCAAAAGAGGTAAAATCTCAAAGACCAGAGGAGAATGGTAAAAATGAATTTCTGACCTAGTTTGGAATTTTATATGTCTAATTTGGTCATTTATCCTTATTACAAATTATATTTTTGGGTTTTTTATTATATTTTTGAGAAATTATTAATGTCTTGTGCCCATAACAATTTGATTTTACAGGAATTTGAACAAATTTCTTTCGATGACCTTGTAACAACCAATGACCTTATTCCGTGTTATTTCTCGTGCTCACAAATACATGAGAATGTAACCAACTATAATTTTATCACTTTTTCAGAATCACAAAGGTTATATGAAAAAGGAACCCCCTGGAGTCTCCTTTAAGCTCTTTTTTGAATCTCTAAACATGAAACGATCATTGAGTGATATTACTTCCTTTCAAACTCATTAAAATATTTGAAAGGGCATATTCTAAGTAATGGTTTATCTCTTTTTCAGACCTCAGAGATTAAAAATATGAAAAAGGACAACCCTTGAGTCGCCTTCAAGTTCTTTTCAGACTCTCTAAATATGAAAAACCACAAAATTTTCCTTCTTTGGACTCACTAAACTACACATTGAAGGGACCACATGGGGATGAACCCTTACTTCTTCCAATTCGTTAAACAAAGGAAGAGGAAATTATCAAAGGTGAGTTATATCGAGAATGTGTTATCCTCCTCGATATTGTTACATTAAAAACAGGTACTCATCTATATGGATGGGGGGAAAATTGAAGGAAGTGGGTCAAGTTTATTGAATTTTTTTGTAAAAATCTATTGTAGTCTCCCTTGAACATGACACTTATTTTAACCTTCACACTGAACACTTGGATAATCCTCTAAACCTATGCACTGAACCAATCCTATGAGTCTTTCCACTCTTTTGAGCCATCTAAAGAATGCATCATCACTCACTACATTATGTTTTGTTCCACTCTGTGTTTATGCTGCCAATTCTCATGTCGTGCCTCACTGTTCAAGGGAATTTTCCTCCTCGAGATTCAACCATCCACAAAATTTCCAGTTTTCATACCCATGTTAGTTTGTGTTAATATTCTATATATTATTAATTTCCTGTGTCAGTTTCACATTGATGATGGGAGATAAATCAAGACCCTCCTTCGATGAGTTTTTTCATGTCAACTTCAACACATCATCCAGGAATTAGACTTAGAAACCAGCTAGTACCTTGGGATATTCATGCCTCAATGGCAGGCCTCCTCACTTCCAAAAATAGGTTTACATCATTAACCTATGATCGGATGATTCCACGAATGCTCGAATTCAACTCACGTATTCACATTTGTTGGATTGGACTAGGGTACCTTGGGAATAATTAACATCATTGGTGATTTCCCTCGCAATTTTTAACAATTTTCCTCAATGATTTATAATCAAGTGGTTTCTACCATGTTTGACATCAAAACATCTATTCACCTGGATATATTACTACCACATTAGGATTAGGACGAAGACCCTAGGTTGAGCATTCATTATGACATATGATTTACCCAGGTTGTGAAGGAAGTTATCTGATCAGGCTGATACTCACATTGTCACATAGATCCACATTGTATTGGTCTGTGGATATGTATTATCATCTCATATCTCCACTTTGTACATTTCATGGCTACGATCACTTCATGTCATAGAAGTATGGATCAGTTCATATCATCATGGATCAATATTGTATTTATTGGCGGCCATACTTTGAGTCATGTATAGTTCGAGCATAGGTATTCCTACCTTGGGAATGGAATACACATTTAACATTGTTTTCATCTTCTACCAAGTTCCCCTACTCCATACCCTTGCTTTGAATAATATACAAAGTGTTTCGACCATCACCTTTCATTTTATGACTTCACACTTTGGGGGAAATCTGTTACATGACAAATTTCCTCACTTCGAGAATTTCACATCTTCATTGTTGCAAGTGTCGTAAGTGTCACACTTTTTTTTTCAAGTGTCATAAGTGTCACATCACAAATGAAACCCTAGAAACACTATTGATACAACCCCTAAATCATGTTAGAAGAAGAAGCCCCATCATTTGACAGTCGAAACAAATTGTTTTTCTATGAGAAATGGTCATCTTGGAAACTTTTGGAAGATCAATGTTCCCCTGCTCATATGCAGGGAGCACTAGTGCTATTTGTCTATCTAGCAGGGAGCATTGAAGCACTCTATTTCCCATTGTAAGGAAGCGTTGAATTGGTTGAGAAAAGATTGGGATAAATCCCCTTTTCTCTAAGGACAACTATGGATGAATCGAGTTGGTTTTGCTCAAATCTAACCATTGGGATGCATCTAAGGGAGTGATGTCGACGCCCTCACTCCACAACCCGCAGGTCAAAAGGTCCACGTCAACACAGGATCTTTCCTTTTTCCACAGCTCGAAGAACTCTAAATGGCTCTTCTATTTCCCTATCGGGAAATTTGCACCCACAACAACTCTCACAGGATCCCCTCTTTACACTTGGGATATCGGACTTCACAACTTCGTGATGTCAGTCGTCAGGCATTGGACTCTCGAGTCCCAGAATCCTGATACAGTCAACGCTGACCTTTTCTTTTCGGGATTTTCCCTATTGCGAATTCGACATTCGCAATGTCAATAAACTTGTCTCCTCAACTCCTGAATCCCGATATGACGAAACTCCAATACACTCATGTGGTTGACCTTTCAACGGTCCTTCATTCCCTCAGCACTTCAGACTTTGTGATATCACGAATCCTAATGCAATATGTTTGGGACTTCTCCCCATGAAATTTTGAATGGTCAATGGAGGTTGACTCCATGTCAGCGGCACGCCACTTGTCTAGTTCATTGACTCCTCTGTGGCCCCACACAAATCCTCTTGGCTTTCAGGATATTGCGTTTCATGATTTCATGATTCCTGTTGCAATGTTCACGGGACTTCAATCCACGAAATCCCAATATGGAAATCCTCGAGTAAATCTGATGGCTCTGGTGGTTCAGATCTATGGTCCTACTCCTCCTGAGCTTAGAACCTTCGACACTTTCACCGTAAATCACCTTCTTCTCTGTACGATCTAACGGCTTACAGAAATTTGTGAATTCTCCTCAGAGAATTCCGACCGTCCATTCCTCCTTGGCAATTTATGTGGATAAATAAGTGTTCCTTCACAACTTGTCCACCTGTGGCGCGAACTTGCAACACCTGCTAAACGCTCCACGAAACAAGATTCCTGGGCTCCTCTTCAATGATTTCTTGAAGTTCCTATACCTCCTAAGCTTTCTCTCAGCATCGATTCTTAAAGAAGAATCTTGCGCGTGCTCCTTGCGGAAACCTTCAAACACTTCCAAGTGTTGAATCCTTTCGACTCTGCGCACACCTGCAGCAACAGTCTCTGAATGATTTGCTAAGATTTTTCAACTCTGAGACATTCCTCGACCTGTGCACTCCTTGCATGACTCCTGTGCCTATATGCACTTCTGAATGAACGAGAACAAAAGATACCCTATCTGAACCCTTTGTCAACACACTCCTTGCGAACAATTCGACTGCACTCCTTGCAGGAATCCTTGTTAAGATAGAGAAACAATTGAAACTCATTCCTACTTCCTTTCAGACTTCAAACTTAAACATGAAATCATATACACAACATATAAAGAAAATGTATAACAGGAAGAAAACATTCATGAGCATATCATTCAACATCAATACACAGAGAACAAACACGAAAACCATGAATTTGAATCAACCTCTTTGTATTAATCCAAATATCTGTACATGGGTGTTCTTAAACAACTCTCTTCTTCTCTTCTATGCTCACTACTCTCATACAATGCAAAATGAGGGTGTCTATATCCCATTTCCCTCTTGCGCTCTAAGACTGTCTAATCTAGAATTAAATTCTATCTACCTACATTAACTACTTTAAATGCCTTATACCTACTAAGGACGAGAGAGAATCACTCAAGGTCCGATTACATTATACAAGTGTGCCTCTTCTTAATGACTTCATTTAAGATTGTGCAACAACTTCAAGGTGATTTCAAAATTTGTGCTGGCACTTGTCCAACTGTCCGTTCTCTCTGCACTGGCTCGCTTGATGTTGGCGATGCTCCTGCATCATACTCCTTCACTTGAAAATTTTCATGGGCTCCTGTCCATGAGCTCGTGCATGGTCTATCCATGCTTCTGTATCTCTGCTTCATTCTCCCAACTGGCATCTTCAACTGGATGGCCCCTCTATTTGACTAGACACTCAAAGTATTTCTTTCGTCTGGTCCTCTTGCTCACTCTCTTGTCCAGTATGCACTCCATCTGCGACTTCTCTGTAACTGGAATCTTATTTCGCCACTGGATCGTTGGTTTCTCATCTCCAATTCCTATTTCCTCAACCTTATATGGGTATAAATCCGAGATATTGAATATCGGAGAAATTCTGATCCCATCGGGTAATTCAATCTCATAAGCATTCGCCCCAAATTTCTTCAAGACCCTACACGGCCCTATTTTCTTCATCTTTAATTTATTATATGTTCCTCTTGGGAACCTTTCTTTCCTCAAATGTGCCAGAATCAAATCACCAACCTCAAACTGAAGTTGTCTCCTGTGCTGATCGGCTCTGCGCTTATATTCCTGGCTTGAACTCAGTAGTCGTTGCTTCACTTGGCTGTGAAGTTCTTTCATCGCCTCTAGGAAATCTTCTGCACTAGTGCTCCTAGTCACAGTCTGTTCTGAATCCCTCAATTCAGAAATTCCCCTCGGTTGCATGCCATAGACAATCTGAAATGGACTCTTCCCTGTGCTCCTATTGACCGAGTCGTTATAATCAAACTCCACCTGTGGTAATATGTTATCCCATTGGATGTGGTGCTCTATTACTAGGCTTCTTAGCAAGTCTCCCAAACTTTTTTTCACCACTTCTATCTATCCATCCATCTAAGGATGATAAGCTGAACTAAATGACAAGTTAGTTCCCAGCTTCTTCCATAAGGTCCTCCAAAAGTGTCCTATGAATTTCGTATCTCGATCCGAAACTATACTTCTTGGCAAACCATGAAGTCGAATGACCTCTTTGAAAAATAGGTTCGCAATGTGAGTCACGTCACTGGTCTTCTGACATGGAATGAAGTGTGCCATCTTGGAAAATCTATCTACCACCACAAAGATTGAATCACAACCTCTTTGTGTTCTTGGCAACCCCAATACAAAATCCATGTTGATTGCATCCCACAGCCTCTCTAGTATGGGAAATGGTTGATAAAACCCCGCATTCTGCTTCCTTCCCTTCAAATGATGGAAAATTTTGCATCTGTCCACGAATCTCTTGACATCTGCTCGCATTCCCGGCCAAAAATATGACTCATTCAACTTTGCAAACGTCTTGTCGTGACCAAAGTGCCCTGCAATCCTGCACTGTGTTTCTCCTTCAGCAGCTTCTCCCTCATGGAGCATTTCAGAATACAAAGTTGATTACCTTTAAACAGTAATCCTTCCTGGATCATGTACTCTATCCATTGGTCTTTGTCTCTGAGAATTGGATTCTCAGCTACTTCATATGCCTCCTTAAAATCTGGATCATCTGCGTACATGTCCCTGAGATCATCAAAACCCAATGTTTTGATTCTGAACTCCTGCAATAGCAAACATTTCCTACTCAAACCATCAACAACTTTGTTAGCAGTACCAGATATATGTTTTATCACAAAAGTGAAATTCTGCATATATTCCACCGATTTGACATGCCTTTGATTCAACTTTTCCTGTTGAGTCACAAACTGCAGTGCATGATTGTCACTGTATAAGAAAAATTCCTTGGGAATTAAGTAATTTCTCCATTTATTCAATGCCTGGATGATAGCATAGAACTCCTTATCATAAGTGGAGTATTTCAATTTCGCTTCATTCAACTTCTCGCTGGAGTATGCTATCGGTTTGTCTTCCTGACTCAAGACTGCCCCGATTGCAAATCTACTTGCATTGCATTTCACTTGAAATGTCTTTTGGAAATCCGACAACACCAAAACTGGTTGTTCCGTAATCTTCCTCTTCAACATATTAAAAATTTTCTCAGCCTCTTCAGTCCAGTGAAAAGACTTGTTTCTTTTCTTTACTGTGTCCATCATCGCTGCGCTAATTCCATTGAAATTCCTGATGAACTTTCGGTAGAAACTAGCTAATCCGTGGAAACTTCTCACCTCAAAAATATTCCTTGGTAATGGCCAATTCTTGATTACCTCCACCTTATCTTGATCCATCCTCAACTCATTTCCCGAAATAACAAACCCCAAGTAAATGAGCTCTGTCTTCATGAACGAGGATTTCTTCATGTTTATCAACAACTTCTCTTGCTGTAATCTCTGCATTACTGTAGCCAAATGCTTCAGATGTTCTGTCCCTATTTTACTGAAAATGAATATGTCATCTAAATACACAATGACAAATTTTCTGATGAACTCCCTCAGGACTTCGTTCATCAACCTCATGAAGTTACTTGGCGCATTTGTTAAGCCAAAAAACATAACAAGCCATTCATACAACCCTTCATTGGTTTTGAATGTTGTCTTCCATTCATCACCTTCTCTCATGCGGATCTGATGATAACCGCTTTTCAAATCAATCTTTGAAAAATACTTTGCTCCACTCAAGAAATCCATCAGATCATCCATCCTTGGCAATGGAAATCTGTACCTAATGGTTATCTTGTTGATTTCCCTTGAGTCAGTACACATCCTCCAACCTCTGTCTTTCTTCGGACTAAGTACTGTTGGAATAGCACATGGACTCAAGATTTCCCTGACCAAACCTTTGTCCAACAACTCCTAGACTTGCCTTTTGACCTCTTCATTCTCTTGTGGCATCAACCTGTACGTGGATTTGTTTGGAAAACTGGCTCCTGGTATGAGATCAATATGATGACTCACACTTCTGATCGGTGGCAACGAACGAGGTAATTCGTCCACTACTATGTTAGCGAACTCTTCCAGCAGTTCCTGAACTTCGTCTGGTAAATCATCCACCCTTGTGTTGGTCAAGACAATTCTTGGTTTTCTGACCACAATGAATTGCAGTTCTTCCTTCTTCTTAACCTTTGTAAGAAGTTCCTTCCCACTCATGAGAAGTACAGTGTTGCTTACTTCCGGCTTCACCTCCTTATCCTTGATTGGAAGCAACATGTGAGTCCTCCCATTCTTCTCTAGGGTGTATGTGTTCATTCTCCCATCATGAATCACATTCCTGTCATATTTCCATGGTCTACCCAACAATATATGAAAAAAATCCATAGGAATGACATCACATAAGATCTTATCATTATATCCTCCTCTCTTAAACTCAACTAAACATTGTTTAGTGACAATTACCTGATGTCCTTTTTATAGCCACGAAACTCTGTATGGGCTTGGATGATCAGTCGTCTCCAGCTCCAGCTCCTCTACCATCTCTGTAGAAAAGACATTATCCATGCTACCACTATCCACAATGACCTTGCATACCCTGTCCTTGGTTTTGCAGGCAGTCCTGAAAAGTTTGGTCCTTTGGACTGAACCCTCCACCTCCTTCTCGGGTGTCAAAAGGACTTTTTGCATCAACAATGATCTTCCACCTTCAACGTCTTCTACCTCAACATCCTGCCTCTATGCTTCGACGATGTGAGCTTCCCCCCCTTCTTTCTTCTTATCTGGACACTCATAAGACTTGTGCCCATTCTTTCCACATGTGAAGCATGTTATTACTCCACCTCTTCCTCTTCCTATACCTCTAATACGAGGAAAAGTATTACCATCAGCATAATCTCCTCTCTGCTCAATATGTTGCCCTCTTTGTTTAGTATATTTCCCTCAATGTGAGGTTCCACCTCTCTTAGTTCGAGTCTGAGTTTTCTTCTAGTCCTCTTTGGGCTTCTGATATTTATCCTGGGCAACTGATTTTCCTCTGGGCTGACTTCTGCCTCGGCCTCTCTGACCCTTCTTTCGGCTAAGCTTCTCTTCATCTTTTAGAGCCATCTGATAAGCATCTTCCACCATTCGGATGGTTACCATGCTCATCTCATCCTGGATATCATATCTCAGGCCATTCATGTATCTGAAAACTTTTTCATCATCGCTCTCCCGATGACCTTCCCTGATGTTCAGCCTATAGAATTCTTCAGTGTATTCTTTCACTGTCATTAGCTTCTGTCTCAGATTTTGCATCCTCCTGAACAGAGTAATTTGATAATCTCTGGGGATGAATTTCACCTTCATCTTCATGATCATTCTGTCCCAACTCTTGATCTTCTACTTGCCTTTACAGTGTCTATCAGCTTGTAGTTCATCCCACCATAATGTTGCATGTCCCTTCAATCTTGTGACAGTGTTCTTGACTTTCTTGTCCTCTTCGACATCTTCATAGTCGAAGTATGTGTCTAGAGCTCTAATCCAGTCTAGAATCTCCTCTGCATCCAAGTTACCCTCATAAACTGGAATGTCCATCTTCACCCTTGCACCCATCCTTGCAATATCTTTGATCAAACGTTCATTTGATGCATCTTCAACTACAACTTCTTCTTCATGTTTAGCCTCAATTTCACTTTCAGAATCACTAAGATCCCCAACACTGACTGTGCGTCTTTGTGCTATCTCCATATCTTTGAGTCTAGTTCGTAGATCTGATGCAGGAGCATCCACAATTCATCATACGAACCAGCGCGAGAAGAAAGAAGAGACAGCTGGACAAGCCAACAAACCTAAAATTTTGAATTGTACCTTGGTATTGTTGCGTCGCCGTTTTACTAAAGGCATTCAAAGCTGAGCACACTTGTAATGTAATGTAGATAAGCAGGCATTTAATGGTTTTAATGATGGTAGATAGAAATTAGTTGTAGATTAGACAATTTTTACTTCCAGGAGGGAAAACGAATATAGGCACCCTCCTTGTATAATTGAGATTATTATTTAGCATTAGCATAGAAGCAAGAAAGAGCCAGAGCAGAGAGCTTGTGAAGAAACCCCATGTACAAACACTGAATTAATAGGAAAGCTTTTATTCAGTCTCATGGATGTGTTTGACCTCTGTGTGCTGTTGATATTGTGCTTGTGCATGTTTGCTTCTTTTTATGCTTATCTTCTATATGCTGCGTATGTGATTGCTTATCAGGTTCGAAACCTGAGGGAATGAAGGAATGAGTTTCAATTGTTTCTCTGCCTAAGCCAGGAGATTCCTACGTAGAGCGCAGTTGAATTCCTCCGCATAGAGTGCGTCGAGGAGGCTAAGCAGTTGAACTTTTGTTCTCTCTTGCCCAGAGTGAATTGAGTTGTTCAAGCCGTGCAGGTGAGTGCAGGTCGGGCTGGAGTCTCAGTAGCGAGTCTGAGAAAAGGGAGGTCGGGGTTGCTATGATTGAGAAAGCACAGAACCTGGAAGATTTCCAGCACTGTTGTGAGTGGTTGAAAGTCAGTCACAGAAAGTGTGTGAAAGTTCTCTGAAGGAGTCAAAAGAACAAAGCTCTGGAGGGATAGTTCCGCATATTATCGTGGGAACAGACCCAGAAGGAGCGTGAACAGGATCGAACCTTAGGAGCAGGAAGAGTTCTCAAGAGGAAGAGAATCGACGGCTGGGAATCCCCGTGAAGTTCTGCGAAATCCCGAGGATCGTCAGATCACAGAGGAGTACGCAGAAGTTAACCCGTAAGCACACGGGTAGAGAACCAAAGTCCATAGAACTTCGAGGTTTCGGCTTTCGGGGATTGGTAAGGTGAGAGTTCTACACCCCGAGAAATCGCGAGTTGCGATTCCCCGAATCGATCTGTATCGTTGATCGGAGAGGGGACACGTGGCACAGGATCCCTGAGGATCAGAGTTCGGCATTCGGCGTTTCCTGGAGGCAAGAGTTTCAAACTCTTTGAAATCGTGACCGGCGATTTCTCGAATCAACAGGAGCCGTTGATCAGAACGGGGACACGTGGTGCAGGATGCTGAGGAGTCGGGATTCGGGGTTTTGCAAGGTCTGTGACCTTGTGTATCAGGAAGCGTGAATTCCCGAATCGCGATTTCCCGATAGCACGAGGGGGAGACAGGTGTCAATGGGTTAGACCTCCCCATGGGATGTTGACAGGTGGCATCGGAGAATCGGAGTTCGGGGTTTTGTGATGCAAAGGATCTATGACTGGTGAAATCGCGACCTGTGAGTCCGTGATATAATCCCAACCGTTGACTTGTGGGACACACGTCAAGGGATCCCTTGGAGTCGGGGTTCGGGTACTCGGGATTCGGCGTTTCGGGATTTTCGACCACAGGGAAATTTGCATCGCGGATTCGCGATCCGCGAAATCCCGAAGTAACGTGGCATGTGGGACCGAGACCGCTAGTGGAGTACAGGTGGAAGCATATCGGAGAATCGGGGTTCGGGGTTTCAAACAACAAGAGACTTTGTGTCGAGGATTTGCGATCCGCAAAATCCTGAAGTGACGTGGTCACGTGGGACCCCAGAGAGTAAGTGGAGGACAGGTGGCGCTGTCACGGAGAACCAACATCTCGGTGTTCGGGGTTTGTCAGCACCAAAGGTTTACCTCACGGATAGCAATTTCCCGAGGAGAAAATCCCCGATACGGAGCCGTTGACTGTTGACCCATCGGCATTCGGGACTCGGTGGTTGAGTGGTCGAGGGCAGTGTTACAAGTCTCGTGATATCGCGAGATCCGATTCCCCGATAAAGAAATCTTCGGTAGAGGGAGGTGTTGACTCGCTGACCATCAGGGATCGGGGTTTTGTTTTGCATGTAAATTATGTTCGCGTGAACCGAGAACTCCCGAGTCGCGATATCCCGATTTCCGAAGAGGGAGGTTGACGAAGGATTATTGTGGGTGACTCGTGACTCCCGAGGGGAGTTGGAAGAGCTCAGACTCTTCGGGCCCGTGATTGAAGAAGGTCCTGGTGGAGCGGTTGCTCGCTGAGGGGCAGGTTGCGTCAGGTGGTATTAGAGCGGGAGTGTCTTTGTTTTTTTTTAAGCAGAGACAGAAGAGACATAATTCCACCTAGGAGGGAAAGGCAGTCACCTGATCGTGAGGACAGGGACGCGTGAAGAAGGGGTAGACCAGCAGGAAATCCAGCAGGGAATCCAGAGATGGAGCGTCAAATACAGGATCTCAGGGCGAGACTCGAAGATATGGAGACCACCCAGAGGCATGGAGTGGGTACAACAGAGTTCATCGATCCTGAGGTTGAAGAGGAAGCTAGACACGACCAAGAAGATGTTGCCGCAGAAGATGCCTCGACAGAGAGGTTGATCAAAGCCATTTCGAGGATGAGCTCGAAGACGAAGATGGATATTCCCGTCTATGAGGTAAATCTAAACGTAGAGGAGCTACTGGATTGGATCCGAGCACTTGACACCTACTTCGACTACGAAGACATCGAAGAGGACAAGAAGGTGAGACATGCTGTCACCATGCTGAAGGGACACGCAGCCTTATGGTGGGACGAGCTGCAGGCAGACAGACGTTCCAAGGGAAAACAAAAGATCAAAAGCTGGGGTCGGATGATCGCCAAGATGAAGGCGAAGTTAATTCTGAGGGACTACCAGATCACTTTGTTCAGGCGCATGCAGAACCTGAGGCAAAATTTGATGACGATGAAAGAGTACACCGAGGAGTTCTACAGGCTCAACATTCGAGCTGGTCATCGGAAGAGTGATGACGAAAAGGTGGCAAGATACCTGAATGGTCTTAGGTATGACATTCAGGATGAATTGAGCATGGTCACCATCCGCACAATTGAGGATGCGTACCAGATGGCTCTAAGAGCCGAAGAAAAACTGAGCTGCAAGCAGGGACAGGGAGGGCGAGGCAGAAGCCAACCCCGAGGTAAAGCTGTTGCCCAGGAGAGAACTCAAAAGCCCAAGGAGGATTGGAAAAAGCCTCAAGGAAAAGCTGAAAGAGGTGGAACCTCACAGCAGAGGCAGCAAAATTTTGAGTCGAGGAGGCAGCAAGGTGATCAGCAAGGAGGATATGCTGATGCCAACACATTTCCTCGTACCTGAGGTAGAGGAAGAGGCAGAGGAGGAATTATCACATGTTTTACGTGTGGGAAAGACAGACACAAAGCAGTGGACTATCCAGAGAGGAAGATGGACAGAGGAAAATCTCACGTTGCTGAGGCGCAGAGGCGTGACGTGGAGGATGAAGACACTGGAAGCGGGAAGTCACTGACAGTGTATAAAGTTCTATTGAAACCCGAGAAAGAGGTGGAGGATACAGCTCAAAGATGTAGACTATTCCGGACGACTTGCAAGACCCAGGGCTGGAAATGCAAGGTTATAGTGGACAGTGGGAGCACAGATAATCTCGTTTCGACCGAGATGGTGGAGAAACTAGAGCTGAAAACGAACAAGCACCCGAGTCCATACAAAGTGACGTG
>ML789543.1:119140-184498 GCA_009831015.1 Picea engelmannii
AGCTGGAGAAGGATGAGAATCCACAATTCTTTGTTGTCAGGAAGCCGAGAATTGTCCTGACAAGCACAAGAGTGGATGACTTGCCGGACGAGATTCAGGAACTGCTTGGAGAGTTCGCTGATATCATCGTGGACGAACTACCTTGTTCGTTGCCCCCGATGAGGAGTGTGAGTCACCACATTGACCTCATACCTGGAGCAAGTTTGCCAAATAAGGCAGCATATAGGTTGACACCTCAAGAGAATGAGGAAGTCAAAAGGCAGGTACAGGATCTGCAGGATAAGGGACTAGTCAGGGAGAGTCTGAGTCCGTGTGCCGTCCCAACGGTACTAAGTCCGAAGAAGGATGGAGGCTGGAGAATGTGTACAGACTCCAGGGCAATAAATAAGATTACCATCAAGTACAGGTTTCCACTACCAAGAATGGACGACTTGATGGACTGCCTGAGTGGGGCAAATTACTTTTCAAAGATCGACCTCAAAAGCGGATATCATCAGATCCGGATGAGAGAGGGAGATGAGTGGAAGACAGCATTCAAAACAAACGAGGGTTTGCACGAATGGCTGGTCATGTCGTTTGGGTTGACAAACGTGCCCAGCACATTTATGCGGCTGATGAATGAAGTCCTGCGGGAATTCATTAGCAAATTTGTGGTCGTATACTTGGACGACATATTGATTTTCAGCAAGACCAAGGCTGAACACTTGAGGCATTTGGCCATGGTGATGAGGAGACTGCAGCAGGAGAAGTTGCTGATCAATTTGAAGAAGTGTTCCTTCATGCAGACAAAACTCATATATCTGGGGTTTGTCATATCGCCAAATGAATTGAAGATGGATCCTGAGAAGGTTGACGTAATCAGGAATTGGCCATCGCCAAGGAATGTTTTTGAGGTAAGGAGATTTCACGGTTTGGCAAGCTTCTACAGGAAGTTCATTCGGAATTTCAGTGGAATCAGTGCCGCCATGATGGACACTGTGAAAAAGCGGCATAAAATTTTTCAGTGGACAGCGGAGGCTGAAAGGAGCTTCAATCTGTTGAAGTGGAAGATAACGGAGCAGCCAGTATTAGTGTTGCTTGATTTTCAGAAGACCTTCCAGGTGAAGTGTGACGCTAGTGGATATGTTGTTGGAGGAGTTTTAAGTCAGGATGACAGACCTGTGGCATATTACAGCGAGAAGCTGGATGATGCGAAGTTGAAGTACTCCACGTACAACAAAGAATTCTATGCCATCATCCAGGCATTGAAGAAGTGGAGGCATTATCTCATACCCAAAGAATTTGTGTTGTACAGTGATAATCATGCACTGCAATTCGTGAGTCAACAGGAGAAGCTGAATCAAAAGCATGCGAAATGGGTGGAATACATGAAAAATTTCACCTTTGTCATAAAGCACATTTCAGGGACTGCAAACAAGGTGGCAGACGCCTTGAGTAGAAAATGTTTGTTGCTGCAGGAATTCAGGGTCAAAACGCTGGGTTTTGAAAACCTGAAAGATATGTATGCATGTGATGCTGATTTCGGGGAAGCTTATGAAGCAACCGAGAACCCAGTTCTCAGAGATAGGAGCCCGTGGATAGATTTCTTGATACAGGATGGATTGCTATTCAAGGGCAATCAATTGTGCATTCCAGATTGCTCTATGAGAGAGAATTTGGTACGAGAAAAGCATAGTGGTGGACTAGAAGGTCATTTCGGGCATGACAAAACATTTGCCAAGCTGAGCGAATCATATTTTTGGCCAGGTATGTGTGCAGATGTGAAGAGATTTGTTGACCGATGCAGAATTTGTCAACACGCGAAGGGCAGAAAACAGAACACATGGTTATATCAGCCGTTGCCTATACCCGAAAGGCCGTGGGAGGCAATCAGTATGGACTTTGTGTTGGGGTTGCCGAGAACACAATGAGGAGTTGATTCCATCTTTGTTGTGGTGGACAGATTCTCGAAGATGGTACATTTTATCCCGTGCCATAAGACTAGCGATGCGACGCACGTTGCCAATTTGTTCTTTAAAGAGATTGTGCGATTGCATGGATTGCCGAGGAGCATAGTCTCAGATTGGGACACGAAGTTCATAGGCCATTTTTGGAGGACACTATGGAAGAAGATGGGGATTGACTTAGCATTCAGTTCTTCTTACCATCCGCAGACAGATGGGAAGACAGAAGTGGTCAACAGAAGCTTGGGAGATCTGTTGAGAAGCCTAGTGGTGGAGCATCACACCAGTTGGGATCAGATCTTACCACAGGCAGAGGTTGCATACAACGATTCTGTGAATCAGAGTACAGGTAAGAGTCCGTTTTAAATTTTATATGGAACACAGCCGAGAGGAGTGTCTGAGCTCAGGGAGTCAGAACAGGCTGAGACTAGCAGCGCGAGAGCTGAGGAGTTCGCTGAGGCGATGAAAGAACATCACATGCAGGTGAAGCAGCGACTGCAGAAATCGAATGAGGAATATAAGCGCAGAGCCGATCAGAGGAAGAGGCAGCTTCAGTTTGAAGTTGGGGACATGGTTTTGGCGCACTTGAGAAAAGAAAGGTTCCCAAGAGGAACGTACAACAAGCTCAATATGAAGAAAATTGGGCCGTGTCAAATCCTAAAGAAATTTGGGGGAAATGCATATGAGCTTGAGTTGCTGGAAGGCATCGGGATATCTCCAATTTTCAATATTTCGGATTTATACCCCTACAGAGCTGAAGAAACAGGCACTGGAACTAAGAAACCAATGGTCCAGTGGCAGAAACAATTACCAGTTGCACAGAAACCGCAGATGGAGTGCATACTGGACAAACGAGCAGGGAAGAAGACCAGGAGAAAGCAGTATTTTGAATACCTGGTGAAATGGAAAGATCACCCAGTGGAGGATGCCACCTGGGAGACAGAAGCAGTGATTTTGAAACATGGACAGACTGTACAGGAGCTCATGGACAGGAGCCCATGAAATCTTTTGAGCCGAGGAGTATGATGCAGGAGCATCCGGAATTCATCATACGAACCAGTGCGAGGAGAAAGAAGAGACAGCTGGACAAGCCAGCAAACCTAAAATTTTGAATTCTACCTTGGTATTGTTGCGCCGCCGTTTTAATAAAGGAATTCAAAGCTGAGCGCACTTGTAATGTAATGTAGATAAGAAGGCATTTAATGGTTTTAATGCTGGTAGATAGAAATTAGCTGTAGATTAGACAGTTTTTACTTCTAGGAGGGAAAACGAATATAGGCACCCTCCTTGTATAATTGAGATTATTATTCAGCATTAGCACAGAAGCAAGAAAGAGGCAGAGTAGAGAGCTTGTGAAGAAACCCCATGTACAAACACTGAATTAATAGGAAAGCTTTTATTCAGTCTCATGGATGTGTTTGACCTCTGTGTGCTGTTGATATTGTGCTTGTGCATGTTTGCTTCTTTTTATGCTTATCTTCTATATGCTGCGTATGTGATTGCTTATCAGGTTCGAAACCTGAGGGAATGAAGGAATGAGTTTCAATTGTTTCTCTGCCTAAGCCAGGAGATTCCAGTGTAGAGCGCAGTTGAATTCCTCCGCATAGAGTGCGTCGAGGAGGCTAAGCAGTTGAACTTTTGTTCTCTCTTGCCCAGAGTGAATTGAGTTGTTCGAGCCATGCAGGTGAGTGCAGGTCGGGCTGGAGTCTCAGTAGCGAGTCTGAGAAAAGGGAGGTCGGGGTTGCTATGATTGAGAAAGAACAAAACCTGGAAGATTTCCAGCACTGTTGTGAGTGGTTGAAAGTCAGTCACAGAAAGTGTGTGAAAGTTCTCTGAAGGAGTCAGAAGAACAAAGCTCTGGAGGGATAGTTCCGCATATTATCGTGGGAACAGACCCAGAAAGAGCATGAACAGGATCGAACCTTGGGAGCAGGAAGAGTTCTCAAGAGGAAGAGAATCAATGACTGGGAATCCCCGTGAAGTTCTGCGAAATCCCGAGGATCGTCAGATCACGGAGGAGTACGCGGAAGTTAACCCGTAAGCACAGGGGTGGAGAACCAAAGTCCATAGAACTTCGGGGTTCTGGCGTTCGGGGATTGGTAAGGTGAGAGTTCTACACCCCGAGAAATCACGAGTTGTGATTCCCTGAATCGATCTGAACCGTTGAACGGAGAGGGGACACGTGGTGCAGGAACCCTGAGGATCGGAGTTCGACATTCGGCGTTTCCCAGAGGCAAGAGTTTCAAACTCTTTGAAATCACGACCGGTGATTTCCCGAATCAACGGGAGCCGTTGATCAGAACGGGGACACGTGGCGCAGGATCCTGAGGATTCGGGATTCGGGGTTTTGCAAGGTCTGTGACCTTGTGTATCAGGAAGTGCGAATTCCCGAATCGTGATTTCCCGACAGCACAAGGGGGAGACAGGTGTCAAGGGGTTAGACCTCCCCATGGGATGTTGATAGGTGGCATCGGAGAATCGAAGTTCGGGGTTTTGTGATGCAAAGGATCTGCGACCGATGAAATCGCGACCTGTGAGTCTGCGATATAATCCCAACCGTTGACTTGTGGGACACACGTCAAGGGATCCCTTGGAGTCGGGGTTCGGGTACTCGGGATTCGGCGTTTCGGGATTTTCGACCACAGGGAAATTTGCATCGTGGATTCGCGATCTGCGAAATCCCGAAGTAATGTGGCATGTGGGACCGAGACCGCTAGTGGAGTACAGGTGGAAGCATATCGGAGAATCGGGGTTCGGGGTTTCAAACAGCAAGAGACTTTGTGTCGAGGATTCGCGATCCGCGAAATATCGAAGTGATGTGGTCACGTGGGACCCCAGGGAGTAAGTGGAGGACAGGTGGCGTTTTCACGGAGAACCAACATCTCGGCATTCGGGGTTTGTCAGCACCAAAGGTTTACCTCACGGATAGCAATTTCCCGAGGAGAAAATCCCCGATACGGAGCCGTTGACTGTTAACCCGTCGACATTCGGGACTCGGTGGTTGAGTGGTCGAGGGCAGTGTTACAAGTCTCGCGATATCGCGAGATCCGATTCCCCGATAAATAAATCTTCGGTAGAGGGAGGTGTTGACTCGCTGACCATCGGGAATCGGGGTTTTGTTTTGCATGTAAATTGTGTTCACGTGAACCGCGAACTCCCGAGTCACGATATCCTGATTTCCAGAGAGGGAGGTTGACGAAGGATTATTGTGGGTGACTCGTGACTCCCGAGGGGAGTTGGAAGAGCTCAGACTCTTCAGGCCCGTGATTGAAGAAGGTCCTGGTGGAGCGGCTGCTCGCTGAGGGGCAGGTTGCGTCAAGATCACACATCTCTCTCTCCATGGTTGGATCAGTCATATGCCTGCCTCTTCTTCTTGGCATTTCCCTCTCCTCTGGTGGATCGGGTGTTTGCATGTCCCTTCTCCTTGGCGGCATGGTGAATTCTCTTTATCTGCTACAGAAAGTAAAGAACCTTTCTGAGCTCTGATACTAAACTGATGGAAATTCCCTCACTCCACAACCCGCAGGTCAGAAGGTCCATGTCAACACAGGATCTTTCCTTTTTCCACGGCCCGAAGAACTCTAAATAGCTCTTCTATTTCCCTATCGGGAAATATGCACCCACAACAACTCTCACAGGATCCCCTCTTTACACTTGGTTTATCGGACTTCGCAACTTCACGATGTCAGTGGTCAGGTGTTAGACTCTCAAGTCCCTGAATCCCGATACAGTCAATGTTGACCTTTTCTTTTCGGGATTTTCCCTATCGCGAATTCAGCATTCGCGATGTCAAGAAACTTGTCTCCTCGACTCCTGAATCCTGATATGCCAAAACTCGGATACACTTGTGTGCTTGACCTTTCAATGGTCCTTCACTCCCTCGGCATTTCGGTCTTCGTAATATCGTGAATCCTGATGCAATATGTTCGGGACTTCTCCCCACGAAATTCTGAATGGTAAATGGAGGTTGACTATGTGTCAACAACATGCCACCTGTCCACTTCATTGACTCCTTTGTGGCCCCACACAAATCCTCTTGTCTTTCGGGATATCACGTTTCATGATTTCGTGATTCCTGTTGTGATGTTTACGAGACTTCAATACACGAAACCCCAATATGGAAATCCTCGAGTAAATCTGACGGCTCTAGTGGTTTGGATCTACGGTCCTACTCCTCCTGAGATTAGAAAATTCGACGCTTTCTCCGTAACTCCCCTGCTTCTCTATGATATCTAACAGCTTACAAAAATTTGCGAATTCTCCTCAGATAATTTCGACCGTTCATTCCTCCTTAGCAATTTCTGTGAATAACTAAGCGTTCCTTCACAACTTGTCCACCTGTGGTGCAAAATTGCAACGCCTGCTAAACACTCCATGACACAAGCTTCTTGGGCTCCTCTTCAAATATTTCTTGAAGGTCCTATACCTCCTGAGCTTTCTCTCAGCGTCGAGTCATAAATAAGAATCTTGCGCGCACTCCTTGCGGCAACCTTAAAACACTTCCAAGTGTTGAATCCTTTCGAATCTGTGCACACCTGCAACAACAGTCTCTAAATGATTTTCTTAGATTTTGCAACTCTAAGACTTTCCTCAGCCTGGGCACTCCTTGCACGGCTCTTGTGCCTATCTGCACTTTTGAATGAACGAGAACAAAAGCTACCCTATCTGAACCCTTTGTCAACACACTCCTTGTGGATAATTCGACTACACTCCTTGCAGGAATCCTTGTTCAAATAGAGAAACAATTGAAACTCATTCCTGCTTCCTTTCATACTTCAAACTTAAACATGAAATCATATACACAACATATAAAGAAAATGTATAACAGGAATCAAACATTCATGAGCATATCATTCAACATCAATACACAGAGAAAAAACACGAAAACCATGAATTTGAATCAACCTCTTTGTATTAATCCAAATATCTGTACATGGGTGTTCTTACACATCTCTCTGCTTCTCTTCTATGCTCACTACTCTCATACAATGCATAATGAGGGTGTCTATATCCCGTTTCCCTCTTGCGCTCTAAAACTGTCTAATCTAGAATTAAATTCTATCTACCTGCATTAACTACTTTAAATGCCTTCTACCTACTAAGGACAAGAGCGAATCGCTCAAGGTCCGATTACATTATACAAGTGCACCTCTTCTTAATGACTTCATTTAAGATTGCGCAACAACTTCAAGGTGATTTCAAAATTTGTGTTGGTGCTTGTCCAGCTGTTCGTTGTCTCTGCGCTGGCTCACTTGATGTTGGCGATGCTCCTGCTGGCTCGCTTGATGTTGGCGATGCAAACTAGTGAAATAAGATTGAATTTTGTTTTTGGAACTAAATGAAATGTAGAATATTTTTAATTGTAACCAATGATTAATAATATACTAATGGAAAATCAGTAGATCTCAATTTCACACATACACCTTTCAATTGTGAAAGGAATTAGAGGTGTGGAATACACTTCCTACACTAATCAATACAAAAAAAAATGTGCATAAATTAAATAAACACAATTGCGGTAATAAACAACACATAAACATACAATGATTATACAATTATTTCATGGGGAAAACCCTTATGGGTTAAAGAAACCAAATATGTAAAGAACATTCTTAGAAACTAAATGGTTACAATACATTACAAAGTCTCTATGCTCTCACCAAGAGTGTTCGACAATAGCATTAGGATTCCAAATAAATTTTGGTAGCATAACTATAAGTTAAAACTCGGACTCTATTTTCCTCCAACCATATAATTCATTAAATAGGCATAAAAAAACCATAAACCATTTATTTTTTCCCAATTTTATATGTTGAAAACAACCAACAATTAATTGTCCAATTTCTACTACTCAACAACCATTTTCTATTAGTGATATTCAGTTATTCCTTCCTATTTCTTTCCAGTTATTCCATATTACTACTTAGAAATCATTACGTACTCCACTACATGACTACAAGGTGTATGACACATGGGTCTCAATATCTTGTCACTTGTCATATACCTTGTAGAGTATAAAGGAGAATGCATCAAATTGTGATCTAATTGATATGGTCCATAAGGCTCATAGACTCACATCACCACCTTGAATTTACTTGTGCTCATTGGTTTCATTAATGCATTTGCAACATTATGCAAAGTGTCAAATTTCTCTAGAATCACCTTTCCATCCACCATGCCCCTAACAAAGTGGTAAATTGATATATATAGGATTTTTCCTTGCATTAAAGGTTGGGCTCTTACCTAGAAAAATGGAACTTCTAGTATCATGTTGAACTATAATAGGTCCCTAACTTAGCCCTACTTATGACACAATTTTATAAGATACCATATACTTTGCATATGTAGTGTAAAATGAGACCACAAATTATTGCTTTCTCATCCAACTCACTGCTCCACCAAACAATCGAAACATGTAAACATTCATGGAGCTTCTTCTACATACATCCTATACCCAATCAAAATACAAATAACCCTATATATCCACTGAGTGTGGGTCTCTTGAAACATCACTATGATAGAAAATGGATTATTTAGAAGTACATTGCAAATAATTAAATACCATCTTCATTGCATCCCAATGTTCATGTCCAAGACTATCCATGAATTGGCTCAAAACTCCCATCTCTTTAGAAATGTCTAGTCTCCTATATACCATAACATACATGAAACTACCAAATACACTATAATAATAAACAAAATCCATTTTCTCCATACATATGGGTTTTTTAGGACACTTCTTAATTGAAATCTTAATTCCCACAAAATTTGTAACACTCAACTTTCTACAATCTACCATGCAAAAACCTTGTGGCATGGAGTTTACATACATACTCTATCTCACCCAAAGTTCTTTATTTTTTCTATCTCTCTTGATCTCCATTCCTAAGATATATTTTGTATTCCCGGATTCTTTCATATCAAATTTTGTTAAAATGTAATATTTCTAATCATCAATCACATATTTACTATTACGGAAGAATAAAATATCATCTACATATAGAATGATAACAAGGAAATGACCATCGTCATGTTTGTAATACACGCAATGATCTGATTTATATTTCATAAATCCAAATCCCATCACAAAAGAATCAATCTTTTGGTACCATATTTTGGGAGACTGTTTGAGACCATATCAAGACTTTTTTAATTTTCATACCAATAAATCTTTACCTTTTTCAATGTAGTGATTTGGATGTGCCATATGGATATCCTCCTTGAAATAACCATGTAGAGATGTTGTTTTCACCTCCATTTGTTCTATCTCTATATTAAAAATTGTTGCTATAGATAACACAAACCTAATAGATGCTAAACTAGCAACTGGTGAAAATATCACACCAAAGTCTATCCCCTCAACTGGAGAATATCCTTTCACATCCAACATTTCCTTGTTATTTTCAACATTTCCATCTAAACTAAACTTGTTTTTGAACACCCATTTACATCGAATGAATTTATTTCCATCACATAATGGTAACAAGTCCCATGTATCATTATTTCTAAATGAATCCATTTCCTCATCCATTCCGTATATTTAGGACTCCTTATTTTCCATATCCATTCCTTTTCCATGGTTATAGGTGTTAATGTTTAGACATCATCGGGAAGACATTTTCTTATATTAATAATTAATAATTAATTAATAATATATACAATAAGTAATAATAATAATAAATAGTTATTTATTATCCAAGGGATGCATCCTTTCATGGATGGTCATCATATGCTCTCTATGTATGTAACACTCATCATTGTAATAATATGCCAAATATAATATATCATCTCATAGAAATTAAACATGGTATCAGAGTAGGACTAGGCTTGACTCCCTTACAAGAGAGCTCGGTAAATGAAAGAGCTAGAAATAGACTCCCTCAATGCATTGAATCGTAAATGCAAGAGAAATTGAATCTTGTGAATGATAGATTATATTTTTTGGTAGAAAATGGAATCCTATGGTGTGTGTTTGTCCATGAATCATGATGGATATGATCCATAATGGCATGGTGATTTATTATAGAGATGAAATTGCGCTCATTGCCTTCGGGTCTATGGATAAGTGAAGAAATGTCTAGGTTGTACGTAGGGATTGGATTCCTGAGAGATTGTGGAAGAGATCACAATGATAATGGTGCACTCCATTTTGGACGACCAACTAGGGACACTAGAGGACATTAGGGGGAACAACATTGCATGTTATGTATGTCATTTGATCGACAACTCAAATTTCCTTAAGACACATTGTGTGTGATTAATTCTATATATTGTGCCAACAATGATCGGTTGGAAAAGAAGATTGGGAAGGAGAAGTGGATATCTCTTTAATAATAATAATTCCCATGAAACTAACCACTGTGAAAACCGAGGACCTCCCCCCCCCCCTCTCGTTTGTTCACAACTCATATTCTTTACATAGAGTTGAAGGAGCACTATACAAAGTTCAAAGATTCATATTTTTCTACGTGGTGAGAGAGAACATAGGTTCTAAGAATTCCTCTTAATAATGTTGTCAGGATTCTCTTCCTAGTGAACATGAGAAGGGTGTCCAAGGTCAGCAACTGTGTTATTTGTTTTAACTCTATGTGGGATACAGATTGTGTAAACCTATTACCATCGCGAAGTCACTACTTTCACCTAGATTTCATAGACCAGTGTCTCCCATACCAAGCTACTTGTCCCTTGTGCAAAGGTTATACTCATGATAATACCCATGGAAGATCACAAAGGAGCCTATTATCAATTCTACAGTGAAATTAGAAAAATCATACGATTGGTTTGTGGGTTTAAAAATTGTAGCATTGTAATAGACTATTTCATTCAATATGGCTTTGCTACAAAAGTGTCGATTCTCAGTATTGAGTAGATCAAATCCTTCATGTCTTAATATTTCTGTATTTGAAAATTTTATATGGCGGCCATGGTTTCCTACAAGACGAGGATATTGAACTTGTGCAGTGATCAGACTGTGTAATATGCTCATTGATGGTTTGAGTCTCAGAGAAGGACTATGCCTTTGGAAACATCGATTAATGGATTGTCATTGAAGAAGGAATATGTGATTTCAACACTAGATTATGAATCCTTGGAAGTATATTTGAGTATACAATGCTCATAGAATTGATGCAAAGTTAGTGGTGACTTCCAAGTGGATCTACAAGATCAAGCATGTAACAAAAGGAAACATCATGAGACATTATCCTTGGAGGGTCCTTTGTGGACTAGTAGGGGGGAATGTAGAATTCATCCTAACATGCTTCATATGGTCAGATGAAGGAATCAAGACATTTGTTTCATGAGGAAACCTAGATATGTCTTGGGGGACATTGGATTCATGAGGGAACCTCGATGTGTCCTAGAGATGTTTGAGGCAACATCATGAGAAATTATCCCCAAAGGGTCCTGTATGGACTTGTAGGAGGTAATATGGACTTCATCTTGATGTGCTTCATATGGTCAGATGAAGGAACCAAGACATTGGTTTCATGAGTAAACCTTGATATGCCTTGTGAGACATTGGTTCCATGAGGGAACCTCGATATGTCTTAGATGTGTGTTCCATGAGGGAACCAAAAGATGTCTAGTATGGGCACCATTCATGAGTGAAGCCTAATGTTGGACACTTTAGGTTATTTGGGTGTCTATTATACATTCATGTAACCAAGGAGAAAAGGACCAAGCTAAACCCTTTAGGTAAAAAGGGTACATTCATGGGGTACAATGAGTCTTCAAAGGCATACCGAATCTACATCAGAGACAGATCGAGGTGAGTAGAGATGTTACTTTTGAGGAGGAGGTAGACTTTCAGGAGATCTAGAGGATATCACATGGAGATTGATAGTGAGAGACATGAAAAAATGGTTCCTTCTCCCCCTCACCCTCCAACAGTGCAGAGGGAGACAGTTGAGCCTATTGATCCATTTGATCCCATTGAACAAGTAGATCTATTTGATATTTGTAGAGATATTATAGTAGGTTGGAAGAGATCTGCATGGGCTCGTCATACTCTACAGGAGGGAGATATGATAAATTTATCACAAATGTGTACTTATGGTAAATGGGTCCAGCCATAGTCCTTACTTTATCATGACAAGGTATAATATGGACTCAAGGTTCTTTAGGTTCTTTCCACATGTCAGTTTTCATCGAGATGACATTCACTCATAGGGGTGTAACTATGATGAATGATCCTCGTGTGGTATTTGTCCCAGTCATCAAGATTTTACAAGGAATGATAAAGACTCAATATGATAGATGCTATCACATGCAAACCCATAGTGAGCCTAATCTTAGAGAGAGTCAATTGGCTCAGAGGGAGAGCCGCATGGAGAGTTTCCCCTCGATTCAGGTGGGAGTGATACATCTCCAAGGATTGATAGACTAGATTCATGAGTGTAGGGTGAAGTTTGTAAACTTCATAGACAAACTTTTCATGATGCATAATGTCTCCCTCTTTGAGAGGGAGTGTTGGTGTTTGGAAAACACCAGGAAGACATTTTCTTATATCAATAATTAATAATATAATTATTAATTAATTAATAATATATATAATAAGTAATAATAATAATAAATAGTTATTGATTATCCAAGGGATGCTTCCTTCCATGGATGGTCACCATACTTTCTCTATATATGGAACACTCATCATTTGCAAGATACATGCTATAATATAACTACAAAATTAATTAAATTTAATCATAACATTGATTTTGATAAATTCTTTACAGTTTTATATTCAACAAGATAACAAATTAACAGTTCATGGTTCAACAAATTATAAATGAGCAACCTAATATAAAAATCATAAATAAAAAAAATACACAGCTTAGTAAAATAGTGAACCATCATAACAATAATGACATAAATACCTCTCAGTGATGATGTTTCCCCCTCTGTCTGTCCAAGTTGCTCTGCCCAAACTCTACCCAAAACTGAATCATTCCTCCCTGTGATCTAGGAATAGAGCCTATCCAGCTCCCTAGCTCTAGGATTCTATAAGGATTCTTGGCCCCCGAGACCAAAACCCCCAACAACTGATGCTCCCCTGTAACAGTCCAACAAATTCCTCAAGCCAAAACCAGAAAGATACATTTTTTCCATGCCTCCCTTGGAAAAATGATCCAATACAATCTCCTCCTCTATAGAAATTCTCACTCTCCCCCCCAAAATCCAAAAATTCCATCTCGAATATCTTTGCCCCCTCATATCCCCCCGTCCATTCACCACCTCTCCATTCAATGCCAACCATCCCTCAATACGTTAAGCTTTCTATTAAATAAATTAAAATTTATTAAACTTTAATTCATTACCCAACATTAAATGAGTTAATTGATTAATTAATTAGTTAATTAATATACATTAAACAATAAATAAATAAATAAATAATATTATTAATAAATAATCATTATTTAACTAATATACATTATGACAGTTAATTAAACTTAATAACCCTTTGACAAATATTTAACTAGGGTTGTTACATACACCCACCCTTCAGGAAACTTCACCCCGAAGTTAAAGTATTTTATGATACTAGGGAAAAGACACATGGTTCACACATTCATAACAAATAACCAACATTATTAGTAAGTAAGCCAATAAAACTCATACCTACTAGTGTACATGTGTAATAAATGCATGTGTAGCTAGTACATACAGGTCTCATGCATGTACTAATAACAATAGCTATCATTTCTATATTAATTTCCATATGCATCCAATCCATTCAAAAAAACTATTCATTTTATAAAAGACAATAAACCAATCAAATGTTTGCGAAATCCTTTAATTATAATTATCTAGCTCAACAATGTTATTTAGACAATTTGTAGTTTAGTTACATAAATATGAATATTCATATATACCCATTTTTTTTTCAGAAGGAAAAACAATAAATTCCACCATAAGACAAATCTCCATACACTCTCAACTATTTCTAATCATCCTTCCTCCCTAACTTACTTCCATATTCATTCCTATCCTTCCTCTGCTGGACTATCTTGGAGCATCAACTATATTGACCTAACTCCAAATAGAACCCGTAAGTGGAAGTGTCACTATCTTGACCAAGCTTCCCTAGTAGGCAACTGACAGTCATCATCACACGTCTAGGGGAGTGTGAGGTAACACCGTCCTCCCATGACTTCAGGTTTTAGAGGATACACGGTGGGAAATGCCTCCACTCCTCCTAACATGACTAGGGTCCACACCCTACAATGGAATATATAGTGGCATCGTGTTGCTGGGAGTTTTTTCATCGTTTATTCAGTTTTGGGTAGTCTCACCACATGAAATCCTGCACTGGTCCACATATCATAGTAATGCATCCAAACCAATATAATTTCATATACAAAGATTCATACCATTTTGGTTTCTCGGTCAGTGGTCATGACATCCACTTTCATTATCATTATCCCTTAGCTATTTCATAGCCCAATGACCTACAGATTAGTCTATAACACAAACGCATATGCATCTATGCATTATTATCATGTAATTGTATACAACTAAAATCTCAATTCAGTATCCCGTACCAACAAATTTAAAATCAAAGTTTTCAAGTTAGAAATAGATCTCATAATATCCCATAATTCAATTAACGTTACCGATTCATAGAATTATCATTTACATAATAGATTGCATCATATCCAACATCATTCAAATATCATTTAAACCTTCATAGGATTGTCATTCACACAATATATCGCATCATATCCATCATCATCAATAATAATTAAACATTCATAGAATTTACATTCGCATAGTAGATCACATCATATCCAACATCATCATTAACATTTAAGCATTCATAAAATTTACATTCTCACAAGATATCTCATCATATCCATCATCATCAATAACATTTAAACATTCATAAAGGTTCATACATCTTAAAATTTCAAGTGTATCATTTAATAGTTTCACTGTGAATAGAAAAATAAAGGGGTTTGGGCCTTAGGTAATCCTGGTTGTCTAAGTCAAAATGTGGTGTTACATACACCCAACCTTCGAGAAACATATTCTTGAGGTGGTCAAAAGTGAGGTAAAATCTTGTCGTAGTGTCTCGACATCCTCCCAAGTAGCAGATCCTGGACTATACTTGTCCCATTGGACCTTAACTTGGTCTACCAGACGGTTCCTGAGCTTTCAGACTCTACGGTCCAATATGCGTAATGGTTCTACCATGAGGGTTCCCACGTCCACTACCTACAATTCCTTCCAATTTAGTTTATGTGATTCATCAACAACATAATGACGTAGAGCAGATATGTAACAACCCTAGTTGAATATATGCTTAGGGATTATTAAGTAAAATTAATTAGGTAATTAATTGTCCTAACATGGTTTTAATTAAACAAAGATTGGCATAATAATATTAATTAAATATTTATTAATTAATTAATTTTTATAACTTTTGATTAAATAATTAATTAATTAATTAATTGCCTGTCACATTCAATGATATGGGTAATAAATTTAAGAGGGTTAATAATTTTAATTTTTTTAATTAAATGATTTACGTATGCAGGAGGGGATAAGACATTAAATATAAGGATAAGATATTAATAAGGGGATAATACATTAAATATAGGGATAAGATAATAATGAAGGGATAAGATATTAATGAGCAAGAAGAGAGTTGGTGGAGGGGCATATGACGGGAGGATTATTTTGGGGAAAAAAGAAAGAATTATGGAGGGGTAAAGACTGTAGGTCTAAGGTGATTATTTTTCTGGTTTGGGGAATTTGTTTGAGGGGTTTTTGGTGAACCAGAAGTAGGGGGCACCAGTTTGCTGGGGGTTCTGGGCACGTGGGCCAAGATATCCTTATAGTATCCTAGAGCTAGGAAGCCGACAGGCTGCTCCTAGCTGGCAGGGAGGAAACACGGTTTTGGGCAGTGTTTGACACAGTTTCAACTTCAGCATTGGACCAACCCAAGCAACGAGATTTAGCATCAGAAATAGGTATTTTAATTATGAATGGACAAGTTATTTCATGTTGTAGATAGATTTTAATCCCTGTTGAATATTTTGTTTATATGGTGGTGATTGAATTATTTAATTAATTGAAAGGAATTATATGTTAAATTGTATGTAATTTTGTATTTTACGGGACCTACACATGGTATCAGAGCCTCGTTCACAATCTGGAGCCTTAAGGGCCAAGCCATGATCTCTAGCTCCACCTAACCTACAAGCAAATCCCACAATCACAGATATAAATCTAAATAATAATATACATACTGAAATATATATATATATATATATATATATATATATATATATATATATATTAGTTTAACACAATTATAAATATAAATAATGCACATATTGAAACTGTGAAGGAAGCATGCTAATGTAAAAGAATCCTTGCACTAATCTAAGCAAGTCTGACCAATTCGAAGTTCACAATAATCTAAACCTTTTGCAAGTAATTCTTTCAAACCTATAAAAAGATAATCAAGTTATTCTTTCAATTCTTTGTGGTTTAAAATGAAGTAGGTGAAATGACTGTAATGAACCAACCCTTATGATATAAAAAGGGAAACTCAATATGCATATGATCCCTATTGAAGATGACATGACTCATTTTAATCTGATCAAGATCTACAAATGTCTCACAGTACAATTAAACCTTGAAGGATGCAAATATGTGTGCCACTCCAAACACCTTCTCATTCTCTCGAACAATAGGACCTAGTATAACAATTTCCTCTTTGGGCTCTCGAACCTTGTTCCTCCCAGACTGATCAAAAACCCTAAAAGAGCTTAGAGATTACTTAAAAAAAATAAATAAATAAATAAAAGATACTTTAAAAAAAATAATAATAAAATAAAAGATAAACGCTCCAGTTGGAGGCGACTTATATCTTTTGTGACAACCAAAGTTGCATAAAGTTGTCAGAGAACCCCATTTTTCATGACAAGTCCAATAATATCAAGGTGAAGTACCATTCTATTCGAGACATGGTGCAAAAAGGGAGTAGTGAAGCTCCATTATGTTGCTACATATGAGTAGGTAGAAGATGTGTTGACCAAGCCTCTGCCAAAGGTAAAGTTTGAGTACTTCAGGGACAAGCTTGGCGTGGTCTAGAAGGACATCCCTCATAAGAGGGATTGATGAGTCACATACGTGATTCTTAGGGTAGTAACTTATAGAGTATGACAGTAGTAGGTAGTCATTCACAAGAACATTATTTACTGTGGCATCAGTCAACATGACCTTTCACAAGGTTAGCAGATGTCGAGCCTTTGGGGCTAGCATGTTTTTCCATTTTTTTAGACTGGAGGGCCAACCTATGTGGTTGGAGGTGTTTCCTAGCCTTGACCTAGATGGGTAGTGTGTGCGCACTACATCGCCTAACCATTGTTGTTATAAGAACATATTTAGTGTGAGCTAGATGCCTGGTGTGCCAACCAGAAGGACTATCCTTAGGTCTAGATGCCATATTCTATGTTAGCTAGAACGTTTCCTGGTTTTGTATGAGCTAGATGTCAGTTTCTGTGTGGGATGGCGACTTTCCTAGTTTTGTATGAACTAGTTGTCTAGATTTTTTGTGAGATGGAAAGATGTGACAATTTCCCAAAATCCATATGGATTGGGTAGTAGCACCATTTTGTGTGTGAACTAGATCAAACTGAATAGTTTCCTAGACTCTGTAAGGATTGGGTAGTAGCATAGTTTTGTTTGAATTGGATAGTTTCCTAGCTTTGAGTGAGCTAGATGAATTCTTATAATGACATAAGTCCTAAAAGGACGTCGATACCCATGAGGTCTGAAAGGACGATGAGGATGTTCCTACTAAAGAGATGTTATGTATGTTGATGAGGCTCGAGATGCATGAATGCTACATAACCATCAAAGAGCCTAAGTGTGACTATGACAGATCATGTTGGACTATGATGGTGATACTTGTGACATGATCTATTTGATCATGAGATGGCTTGTGTGCCTGTGGTGATGCTACCTACAGACTGGTGTATAAGACCATGTGATTGGTAGTAGTATTGTACATTCAATGTGTAATGAATGGATAGATTTAGACTACTAGATGAAGAGCATCATGGACAATACCTCCCTAGCTAAGAGGGAGTGTTGATGTTACAAAACTTCTAGTGATGTATAGATTCATGGAAAGTCAACAAGTAAATAGTCCAAAGTATAGATGCATATAGAAATAGTATTGAAGTTCATAACAAAAGATTATATTCCTTTCTAATAGGGAGTTTTGAAGTATTATGTAGTTGCGAAAGATATTATTATTGTATTAGATCAAGTCAAAAACCTAAAAGAATAATGCTAAAGTATATTTGTAATGTAGGATCGGGAAAATAATTATTATTATATTTTGTGCTTGTAATATGAGAAGTCATCCCTGCTATAAAATGTCAAAGTAAATTATATTTTCTAGAAAAGACAAGTCGGCCTCATGAGAAAAGTTCACTAGAAGAATACATATGAATAAGGTGATGCATTACTCATTTTTTGATCACAACTCACTCAACTATAGCACACATTTGGTGGAGAGTTGCATTTGCAACTACATGTACATGAGGAAGTATAAGGCACATCTCTTAGTCTTGGCTGGTTTCTCTCTCATGTACTACCTTTCTAGGGTAATGCACTAAGGTTTGGATTGTTCCTTGGTGTATCTCTTGGTGTATTTCTTGGTAATATACTTGGTGTATCTTTTGGTTACAAGGTGAAAGTATAGTAGCAGGGTTTCCCTTTGAGTAGAAGGGTTATCTAGGATATTTCTTTCTAAGAGAGCACTGTACTAACATCGTACTTTGTTGATGAATCTATAGTGAGGAAGTTTAGATGGGTTTTCTTCCACAAGAGGGTTTCCCAGGATATATCTCTATGTTCTATGATCAGGGGTGGCACATGTAGGTTCCTATGGCTGGGTTATGATGATGTATCATCAACTATGGAAAAAAAAGCACGTAAAAGTGGTTAAATTGCTATGGTAAATCTAACCCTAACTAGTTTTAGGAAAAAATCAACATACTCAAATGCTACAAAGTTTAAACAAACTGCAAAGTTAATTCATAGTCGGAGTAAGTTCAAGACATGAGGAAAGAGGAAAATCCCATGCAAGAAGGGAGAATGATAGAGGATAGAAGAATCCAAATAGTGTTTTTAGGACTCACAAGCCACATTACTCAATTGTTTATTTAGCATGGAAGGAATATTTATCTGAATAATCATAGAGCATCCTAGAAGTACCTCCTATCACGAATCAAAGGAGATGGAATGAATTGGAAACTTTTCAAGGAGAGATCAGGAATCTCAAGACACAATTTTTTTATGGAGAAATTAAGAAAATAAAAGAGGTTGAAGCTTGGTTCCTTATAATTAGAAAATATTTTCAGTTACATAACTATTCCTCCAATTTGGTAGCTAGGGTTGTTATATACCATTTTCCAGGAAACAATTTTATGTGATGGGATCAACTAAAAAAAATTAAGCACATCAACGAAGAGAATATCACTTGAAATCAATTCAAGAAATAATTCCAGTAGCATTATCTTTCAATGAATTACTATGACAAAATATGGACGGTTTGTTTGTACTCGATCTAGGAAATGTGACAATGAATGGGTATGGGAGAAACTTCTTGAAGTTTTTTAGATATGTGTTTTTTATAAAAGATCATAAAGTGAAATTTTAGATATTATTCAGTGGAATTCAATCATTCTAGAAAAATAAAATTCAATTTCATGAAACCAACACTACAAGGAGAACACCTTCTAGTTGAGGTTTTCGTAGAGGTTTTTAGTGTTACAAAATTTGGAAACAAATTCAACAAAAACCTTTGCTACAATATCCTCTATTGGTCACAGAGGTTCTAGAGGATATTTTAACAAAATTTCCATATAACTAAAAAACTTTGGGTGAGAAGAGGTTTTGACTCATTTTCCAAATAACTAAAAAAATTGGGTGGGTGAAGGCTCTAGAAGATGGTTTTTTTTTGGTTCTTTTATTGTCAAAACAAACTAGTTAAATATTGGATATAATTCACTGGTGTGCACACTTAAATGAGAATCATTGATGCACATAAATAAATTATAACCACCAGTGCACATACATAATGAGAAGCATCGATGCGCACACATAAATTATAAGCATCGGTGCACACACAAAAAAGAGAAGCATGGGTGCACACACATAAATGAGAAGAATCGATGCACACACATAAATGAAAAGTATTGGTGGGTAAAATCATGAATCTGGGTAACAATTTCATGAGATTCAGGTCATGAAAATTGCTAATGGATTTTTTTGGCCGATCTCTTGAATTGTTTTTGGTCAAAAGTTAGTTCTAGTGACACCTTTGAAAAATCTAATGAAAATTTTAAATCTAGCAACGAATTTAAATCTAAAGTTAGTTTTTCCATTAAAACTAAATTTTGACCAAAAAAAAGCTAACTTTCAACCCAACTATTAGTTCGGTTGAAAACATGTAACTATGGCACTTTCCAGAAAAGTATGTGTTCACTTCAACTTTCTCCAACTTGAGAAGGAGGGAACTCCTTAAAATATCGTGAGTCTAGTTTTGGGACTAGTAGCAACATTTTCAAAATTGAATGAACTTTCATTTCTTACAATTTCTATTCATTGATTTTTTTTTTAGTATTTTTAATTAATTTTATAAAAAGGTGTATGCATATCGTTTTTAGATGACATAATGATTCAGTAAAATGAAAAATCAATATCTGGAATAATACACGGTCAAAAATTATAGAAAATTTATATTGTAAAACCTTTCATTGTCCTCTTCAAACAGGTATTTTTAGATTTTACTTTTAAATCAAAATTAATGCACATAGATGGAGTCTCACTAAACATGTTTAAAGTATGTAACTTTTTCAAATTAATCAAATTCAAAAAATTGCAGAAATTATAATATTCATCTGTTAAATTCAAAACTGTAGTCAAACTTTAATAGAGATTGTTTGGATTGTTTCAATATATTTTGTTTTTCATAAATACAAGTTTAACAATGACTATATTAACATTGAAAAACATAACACATTATGAGTCCGTTCATTTTTAATGAACAGACTCTCGAACAATCGTTAAATTGACATATCGAATTTTAATTAAACAAAAATTCAAAAATAGTCAATAGAAAGCTAACAAAATTCATGAAAAGTTTATTTTTACTGTAAAGTGAAATTCTAAATAAACAAATATTTTTGTTTACCAGAAGCTAAAAAATGTCAGAAAATATAATTTATTTTCTCAAAAAACAAGGAAAATAGACACCCAAATTCATGATTTTACCCAGTTCTTTTTACTTTTATGTAGTGTGCACTGGTGCATATTTTAATCATGCACACCAAAATATTTTGAAATAATAAAATTATAATCATGCATTATGTCGTTTAAACAAACATTTCTTTGTCACAATTTTTAGCACCAATGTGCATAACTCATAAAAACACATCGCTTAGTGAGTTCAAATGAATGCAATGCACTGATATGTGTATATTTTAATTAATTTTTTGTTTTACACATTTTCAATTAATCGTCTCAAAATATTTGTTATAACAATATTGATTTTATATATTTTTTATTTCATTTTGATAAAATGATTCCATTAATGCGTTTTCCAACAAATTACACCTCTATTATGTGTAACAATGTAAATCATCCATATATTAATTAATCAACAACACACCATTTTACAACTTTTGACAATGCAATAAAATAAAAAACCCATTTTATAATATATGAATAAGCGACCCATTGTCATATGAAATGGTACAACGTAAAGGTCCACAATAATTAAAATGAAACCACTATGTACTTGTTACACTCATTGGTAACAAGTTGTCATGCAATTGGGACAATATGTCGAGTATATTAAACAAAATCTATGATTTTCACAGACAAATATTCCAAAACATACAAGTTGCAGTAACATTCAATTATATTGATTGTCATTAAACATCGCTTGAACTACTATCATCGCTAGACTTGCATGCATGCCTTATTTCTTCATCACTTGTAGGAGATATTGTACTTTGGTTATTGAACCTAATTTTTTCTTGGTCAACTTGTTTTTTATGTTCCATCTACAAACATAGAAATAAAGCATATTAAGTATATACACATTTATATATATAGTATAATATACATGATTTTGTAAATCTAGAAGTGTACCATAGAAGCGACTATTTCATAAACAATACACATTCTTTTGAAGCCATGCTTCATGTCGTCTCTCAAAATATCTTCTATTGGATGCACTCCATACTTTGTTTCTTGCATGTTCAATATGACATGAAGAGGACAATCAACATAATTAATATAAAGGTTTATTGTTGTTCCATTAATTATAAAACAGGAGAAGTTAAACAACAAATCTACTTAGAAATTGCTTAATTAAACCTTGACACATCAACGTATACTCACAACCCATACTTATCACAATGTCTATCAATTCTTCAGTTGGATCTTCTTTGTATGTTATAACCTATTAGAAGACATTCACAAATGACAATAAATGAATCATTTAAGTATAAATATCATAACAAAGATGAAATTTTGAATAAGATCTAAAAAGTGAGCACTCAAAAAATTTGTGATCAACCCTTTTATTCCTCGTTATTCTATCTTATGTGCTGAATGGGTTTCATTTTTTTTTAATTTTCTACAACCAAACAACT
Source organism: Picea engelmannii (assembly GCA_009831015.1). NCBI lineage: Eukaryota > Viridiplantae > Streptophyta > Pinopsida > Pinales > Pinaceae > Picea > Picea engelmannii. The sequence continues at coordinate 141,765 of ML789543.1, forward strand.
GAAAATTAGTATTTTGTGCGATAATTAAATTATATGTACATAAAAAAATAAACGAATGATTGCATACCTCTTATGAACATTGTAATTGTTGGGATGGCTCCTCATGTGATGCAATTATGCTCATTTGTTGTACCATCTCCTTGTACACATTTTTGGACATCCCCAATAGTATCTATTGGTTTTTCCCTCATTTGTCCCTTGGAATTTCCATGTCATACCTTAACCAACAAACATCATTAATTTAAACCTACAAATAATTCAAAAATATTATTTGTTTAATACAACTTAAAGATATTTCCTTAATCTGTTGCTGGCATTGTTGGGATTGTTAGAGAAATTTCTATTTTCGACACACCAGTTCAGTGGGGGTTAACTAACTAGTTATATTTTAGACTTTCTATTTAGACCATAACTACTATGCATGCATGCATTCCTAAGGAAAGTTAACTATTTGATTTCTTTTCTTAATTCTAGAATGTTTTGTCTTATATATGAGTGTATTCCACTCATTCATTGTATCAATTATTCATTCATTGATCATCTCATTGGAGTAGTGTGAATATATTTTCTCATTCTTCCATATTGAATATCTCATCCTTTCTTGATAAGCTGTGTTGTACTTTATTTATCTAGATCTCATGTGCAGGTTTCAATGAAACATTGACTTGGTATCATAGCTATGTTGTTTGGAGAAATCTAGGCAAACCAGAGAAGAGGAAAATCAAAGTTTTGGTGAGAAAAATGAATTCAACAAAAGTTGTTGTAGTCTTTCGCTTTCGAAAAGTGTGACGAGTTGAATTTGTCACACCTTCCCCCTATCAAAAGGTGCAACATTCGTACTCTCGAATTAGGAAATTTTCCAAAATTGGAGTTGTCACAGCCTGATACACTACCATAGTGCAACAAGGACCTGTCACACCTTATTACACTACAAAGGGAGACAACAAGAAGCTTGTCTCTCTATGTATAAAGGAAAGGTGCGACAACCTCTTAAGACCCATTTCTCTTTGCATATATTTCTCTCAAAATATTAACTTTTTGAGGAAACGACTCACTTGAGAAGTAAATGGACCCATTCTGCAAGTGGGTTTTAAATTGTTTAGAGATATTCCACAACATTTTCTCAAAAATAAAGATGGAATATTGCCTTTTGAAACTAATATGAATTCTCCACTTAAAGTTCCCTTTCTGCAGTGATTTCTCAGTTTTTCACTTGTAGATTGGGAGTAAGCTTTTAGGGGTTGTCAGACATAGTGGGAGAGATGGATATGACACATTCTCTAAAGTAAAACTTATTGGTAATCCTCACATCATACAATTATTTTGATTGAAATCCTGAGGCTGAATTCCAACTCAGAAGGAAAGGAATGTACAATTTGATGACGAGGACATAAATAGACCTATGTCATCAATTGAGAAGAAGAGATGGGCGAACTAAAAGGATGAATCCATAGGAATTATTCTTGAATTTATTTCATATGATTTATGGTTTCATGTTTTCTCATTCAAGAGTCCAAATGAGATATGGACTACCTTGGAAAGTATGTTTGGAAATCAAGATGAGATGAGGGGTCATATGCTTGAAGTAGAGTTGAATACATTGGATCCTAAAAGTTTTGATAATATAAAGGATTTGTTTACTAAGTTTAAATATTTGATATTTATCTTAGTATCTTGTGTTATTGATAAGTCTAAACAAGTGGATCAACTTATTCTAACAATATTTTCCATGCTAGGACCAGAATATGTTGTTTATGTCTCCACTTTCCATTCTGGTAGGTATCTTATGGGACCAAATTGGAAGATGCCTACCATGGATCAATTCATTTATTCTCTCACACATGAGCATGAAAAACTCATTCATATGAGAATAATAAAGGATCCCAAATAACATGCACTCACCATGAATTATGGAAAAGGATCATCCGAATAGAACAAAAAGGAGAAACAAAACAAGGAGGGATATTACAAACCCTTCAACGATTCTTCAGGTTCCAAATACTCTTTAAATTTAAATAAGAAGAATAAGAAGGGAAAACATTGCACTTAATGAAATAAACCAAATCATGAAGAATCGACATGCATGAAGAATCAAATCAATATTATGGCACAGGTACTTCAACATAACAACCTTGGAAACTTCATTCCATAAGGAGTCAAGAAGCAGAAGGAAGAAGATCCTTATCCTAATAAAGGTAATGATCATGCTCTTGTTACAATTATGACGTAGACCCACCTCTACCTCGACAGAGTCTCTGTGCAACCTTCCAGTCTAAAGGATCGTTCACTCTATCTCATTGAGCCGAAGTGGCTCTTTCGATTCCCACTGGAATATACAATTTATTAATCCACATGTCCTTTTCACAGCTCGCAATCTCGTGAGTTCATGAGTCATGAATCCCGACTCTTCCTTCCCAAATCCGTGATACCCGAGATAGCAAAATGGTTACGGCCCCTTCTCTGTCAGTACCTTCCTTGCGTGACCACTAGCTAGGCTAAGCGCTAGCACTTCTCGCCTCTCACGCCTTCGCGAGTTCAAAGGTCCAAACTTGGAACCTTTATTTCCAAAACCCCCGAGAGGCGATGTTGACTTTTCTCCTCTCATTCTCACTACTCGTGACTTCATGAGTTCTAATGTCGAACTCTTGTGTTCTTATCTCGCGAATCCCCGAGACACAAGAGGTGAACGGGGTGTTGAATCTTTCCAAAGGGTGACGTGTGTCCACCTGTCCGTTTTCCTGGGCCCACCTTCATGGTTCTGCCATGTATCCCTCATGCCTGGATTTCATCACTTCACACCTTTGGCAATCGAACACAACTCCTTCCAACTTCCAAACCCCCAAATGTGCGAAATGCGATAGGGTTCCTGATCCAACGGTCCTCCCATGATCTGGATCCAACTGTTATCCTCGCTCCTCATGATTTTTCCACTCACGACTTGGAGCACCCAAGGTTTTGTCTCTCACCTAGCAAACCTCCGAGTTCACGAGATCCTTCGATCTCTGCCACCTGTCCTCCTGTGATGGATGACTGTGATTTTCTCACAACTTCGCCACTCACAGCTTCGGGACTTTTGGGACAAAAGTCTTGACCTCTTATCCTCCGATATGCGAAATTGTGAAATTCTGACATGTCGTCAACGCAGGTCCCACGATGGAAATTCCTTCTTTTTTGGAGTTCTTTGGACTTCACGACTTCGCGAATCCTAATCCTAATGCTAAGCCTTCAACTCTTCGACCCACAAAACCCCAAATTGGTCAATGAAAGTCTAACCGCTGTGTTGGCGAGCATGTCGCCTTTCCACTCTTAGATGGATGGTCCTGATCCTCTTCGTGACTTTGCCACTTGTGAAGTCGAAGGGCCTCCCTTTCTGACCTTCGATGCCCAAATCCCCGATAAGGGTGATATTGTGACACGTGTCCTTCCAATCGGATGGCTCAGATTCTCTCGCTGTTTCGGGACTTCGCACCTTTCATTGCTCTTCGCGTGAGGTTTAAACCTCGTGCATCTTCTGTCAGATCTAACGACTAATGGTTGTTTGCTCGAGACATGATGGCTTTAGATAATTTCTTCTATGTTCTCTTGCTGTACTTCTTCCTGGATGTGAAAACCTTCAACGGTCCAGATCTTCTCAGCTTAATCCGACGACAGTTGTTTCTCCTACTGGGTTTTGGTGATTTTCTTCCAACACTTGGAAGAATTTCAAATTCTCGAAGGCCTCGACCTTTGCTCCTTTTCCTCTACGAGCTCCACGACTGGAGTCCTCCCCTGTGTGTATAAAAACACTATCCCTCTTGAGCTTCTCTCCTCGAATCCTCAAAGGATTCTTCGGCTTCTGCGCTTCTTGCAAAACCTCTATGCACATAAGGTGTTATCCGTCCTGAGATTTCCTATATCTTCAACCTCCAAGGAAACTCGTCCTTTTTCCTTTCTCCCTTAGATGGAGAATTCATATGCCCTCCTAGCTATCCTTCACTCAAGCAACCTCTTGCTAAGTGCTCAGGGTGTTCAACAACCCTGTGAAGATCCTTCAGTGGATTCTTCCTTCAACTACATAACTCAAAAGATTTATCTTCATGTGCATGTCTTCACATCTACTCAATGCCCATCTGGCAGAGTATCTTCTTACAGAACATCCAACAGTCATGTTCACTCCTATGCACCCTGTGCACTTGCTCAATGCCCTCCTGGCATAGCTCTTAGAATCCTTAGTGATTCTGGTTCTCCTTGAACTCACAACAAAGTTCTTTTGTGCACTCCTTGCACTCGCTCAATGCCCAGTTGGCAGAGCTTTTACAGAACTCAAAGAGATTTTGTCTGCAACTGAGTTCCCCCTATATAGCCTTTCCTCTAAGGTCTTCCTCTGAATTGTTGATTCCAATTTCTATGCCAATCTGAAAATAGAAGGCTGACTTGTTATGCTATGCAAGCACCCTCTACTTCATTAAAATAAACTTTACAGGACCTTGCTCCATGTGTTAAAATATGCAAGATAAATTATGTGCCAAGTTTATGCTTCTTCTTTTAAATGTTTATGTGTGAGGTCTTTGCAAGATTAAATAAGTTATTTTCATAAATACAACAAAAAAAATAAATTGCAGAAAATAATAACCAGCAAACACTCACAACAAGAACAACATGATAAAGGAGTTCACCCCTCTCCGGGATACATCTCCTTGAGCCTCCATCAATGGACTTGGCTCTCTAGGATTAATTTGTCAAAAAATTATTTTACAAGCTTCTTCTCAACTCCAATGGAAATTTTGGCTGTACCATTGGGATCATAATACATAAAATCCCCAAAAATGACTAATAGAACTCTGAAAACAGATCATGGCTCATCCGGGCATGACCTCTTCTACATGTGGCCTTAAGCTTCCCCGAGCTTATATTTGGAAAAAACACCCATAAAAGTCCTCAAATGTATCTGAAACCTATCCCAAAGTGTCCATAGCATAATAATTAGTCAAAAATTATTATTCAATCACAAAAAATAAACATGGGCTCATCTGAGCAAGACCTAAAACAATGAGGGCTTCAAGCTCCCTGGAGCTTCCTGAAACTTCAATGGTTAAAAACCTACAAAAGAAGTCCTAAACTGGCTATGAAAACAGTTCCAATGGATTCAGAACTTCCAAAAACCCCTAGCTGGGCTTTTACGACACATCATTCGGCCAAAAAATGAAGAAGATAGGCCTTCTACCATTTTCTTCCTTCAAGCTTGTTGTCTTTGGTTCGCCAAAACACACCTCTGGGTGTTCTAACCAAGAACACGCTCCAAACTCATGATAAAACCTAGCACACACACACAACCACATAACCATGCAAACTGTAGGATGGTTATGGGCGCGCCTAGCCCTTAACTGCCAAAACCACGGGCACAAGGTCACCATGTGACCATGCGCAAAATAAGAAACATGCTGAGTTTACAATGGCAAATGAATAAATGACAAGTTGCTGCGAATGGTTGGTGAAAAACTGTTTTAAAAGCCAACCCAACTCCCGTGTGTGTTTTACATGGTGGTCATATGTAATACACAATACAACTGTGGGCCAGGGCTAAGCCCCGGCCCAACCCCCCGCTATATTACACATTAAATGAATTCAAATACATTATAACCCATATACATAACAAGTAACAATGTGTGGTATGTTGGTTAGGTGGCCATTGCTAAAGCGTTGCATGCACATGGAGGTCCAGGGTTCGATTCCAGTGGAATCCATAAAATTTTGAACAAAAAACCAATACAATGGTGCCACGTGGCAGCCCATGACTGGGCCACGTGGCACCACACCATTTACCAAAATGATGCCACGTGTCACATTGTGATTCACCCACATCTATCAATCCAAAACTTCCATGTCAACATATGCCACTTCAGCGTATGGATTTACAGCCTCTGCCACATCATCGTACGACCTCTACCACGTCAGACTATACGGACTGCACAGTTAGCGTCCCTTTTTTTACCTGTTTGACGATTCGAATAGATTGTGATATCTCTCACTCTCGCTGTTCGTTTGAACCCAAACGAGTTGCGTTGGGTTCATGACAATGAGGGCTATGCACCCGTTCATTTTGAGGCAATTCCAAGAACTTTGATTTTTGAGCTAAATTTTGACCCCTAGTCTAGATTTTGATCATGTAGTCCGCCTAGCACGTCTTTGTCTGACTCCGCAGAGTTCAGAAGTGCATCTATGCACTGGTATTCAGAGACTGCAGTACTCTATCATGCCCTCCTGGCATGAAACCACAAAGAACTTCTCAAGCCTGAAAATCAAACAACTCCCTTCAAATGTCTAGCGTACATATACAACATAAAATAACATAATGAAGCATCCACATAACATAGAAAACATTCAGGAAAATCTGCTCTGGTTTATATTAATGTAAATGCCTCTTTACAAAGGTGTTCTGAGCATGAACTGTAACAAGGTCTCAGCTCCTTTTCTTCTTCTCTCTACTCATAGACTCTCTACCATGAGATACAATTACAACTCCTCAAAATGAGATCGAAATTGATCTTTTACATGAGGGGGCTCTTCGATCTCTTCCCTCCAATCTACCTACCCTATTCAATTACATTGAATGGGCTATCTAGTCCACAAATCATATCTATATCTCATCCTTCAAACATTAAAGGCCTATCTATCTAGGGCATGTGCGCATAGCACGGCCCCATGGCTCAACAACCTAAACATTAAATTACATTCAAATTAAAAATGGAAGACGAGGGCCTCACCTCTCTTCATATTTGAATGCATGCACTGACATTGATGGCTAGATGGCTGGATGACGTGGAGAGATGCTCCTACATCATACTCCTCAACTGCAAAATTCATGAGCTCCTGCTCATGAGCTTCCACTCTCAGCTATGGAAATCCTCTTGGATCCCAAACAAATTTCTGGAGTTGTTCATCTGCTCCATGTCTTTGTTGCTGCTGCTTTTGCATTGTTGTTGTTGCTTCTTTCCTTCTTCTCAGATTCTCCTTGCTGACAATTTCTGTTGGCCCTAACATCATCTCCTTGATGTTCTCGATCACTTCATCCAGCTGCTCGAGTGGTTGGCCCTGTTCATGCAGTCTCCTCGGCTGCAAAATTTTTCTACAATTGGGTAGATCACTGTGATCTCCCATGCCTTCTTCATCTGATTCCAACTTCACCTGTTGGATGTGCATACTCTGTACTTTCACCCTTCTCTCCAGCGATTCAATTTGTTCATATATATCAACCAAACTAATGTTGTTTTCTTCTTCTTCTTCTTCTTCTGCAAGCTCAAATGTTGCAGTCTTTTCAGCTTCCTAGCTGAAAGTATTGAGCCATTCCTCGGAATGCTCATCTTCTCATTTTTCTTGGGCTGTCTCAAATACCTACTCCAATTTTTCTTTGATAGTCTTAGCTGGCTGTCTTTCCCTTGTTGTTGCTTCTTCATCTGCAACATAGACTTTGGCCTGCTCTGGGCTAAGTGGTAGGAATATCCCAATTCCCCTAATCATTAGAAGGCTCCTCTGATCCTCCTCTTCTGTCAGGTGCATTTGCTGATCCAAATCTAACTCTGAGCTCATCTTCTCTGTCATCTCCTCCGACTGATTCAAACTCACCTCTGATTTCATGAGACTCTCACATAGCCTCACCTGCTCATCCCTGCCCACCTGACAATATGGGATTTTTCTGCTGCCCTCCTGGCAGTCTATGGAATCAACTGATCCCATCTCTGTTACCTTACCCACCTGGAAAAATGGAAACTTATTGTTTCCCTCCTAGCAGTCTGTGAGATCCCGCAATGATCTCAATCCATTTCCCACCTAGCACTGTGAAATTCCCTGGCTGTCCTCATGACAGTCTGTGAGATCCCGCAGTGATCTCAACTCCTTGCCCTCCTGGCAATTGGAAATTTCCTCTCTTCCCTCCTGGCAGTTCTTGAGATCTTTAGTTGATCCCATTTCATCCTCATCATCACCGAGATTTGTCCCAGTCCTCAACTCAGATATCTAAACCCTCTCTTCTGTTCTATTAAAGCTTTCAGCATGCCTCAACCACCTTCTTAATAGCCTATGCTATCTTCTAGCCATCAACTCATTGATTGGCCATTTTTCTTTCGTCCTCATCAGCCATTCATATACCCATCTCAACCTGGCTTTATGTTGCATCTCCAATGCCAGTTCATCCATCCTTGCATTCATTTCAGCAATTTCTTCATCCCATTCATCTTCTCTCATCATCTCTGGGTCTTTCCTTCCAGCGTATCTTCGGCCTTCAATAGCCATCTTGTTGTCTCCTATCTGCTCTCCTAGTAAACTTGCTACTGTCATTATGCACCCCTGAGTGTTCCCAGCCTCTTCCACAGTCCTCATGAATGTTTCCTTGATTGTTACCCACCTGCAAACAACCATCGCAGAGTCTCCAACACTCTGTCTTCCTTTTCCTTCTCCCTCTACATGAAATATACAAACAAAGTTCAAGCTTCGATACTAAAACTAACGCAGACCAACCTCTGCCTCGACATAGTCTCTGCATGACCTCCTGGTCTAAAGGATTGTTCACTCTATCTCATTGATCAGAAGCGACTCTTTCGCTTCCCACTGGAATTTGCAATTTATCGATCCACAGGTCCTTTTCGCAGCTTGCAATCTCGTGAGTTCATGAGTCGTGACTCCTGATTCTTCCTTCTCAAATCCATGATACCCGAGATAGAGAAATGGTTACAACCCCTTCTCTATCAGCACCTTCCTTGCATGATCGCTGGCCAGGCTAAGAGCTAGCACTTCTCGCCTCTCACGCCTTCATGAGTTCAAAGGTCCAACCTTTGCACCTTTCTTTCCCGAACCTCCGAGAGGCAATGTTGACTTTTCTCCTCTCGTTCTCTCTACTCATGACTTTGCGAGTTCCAATGTCAAACTCTTGTGTTCTTATCTCGCGAATCCCCGAGACACGAGAGGTCAACGGGGTGTTGACTCTTTCCAAAGGGTGACGTGTGTCTTCCTATCCATTTTCCTGGGCCCACCTTCATGGTTCTGCCAAGCATCCCTCATGCCTGGCTTTCGTCACTTTGTGCCTTCAACAATCGAACACAACTTCTTCCAACTTCCGAACCCTTGAATCCACGAAATGCGATAGGGTTCCTGATCCAACTATCCTTCTATGATCTGGATCCAATGATTATCCTCGCTCCTCATGATTTCACCACTCGCGAATTGGAGCACCCAAGGTTTTGGCTCTCACTTGGAAAACCTCTGAGTTTGCGACATCCTTCGATCTCTGCCACCTATCCTCCTCCAATGGATGGCTGTGATTTTCTCATGACATCACCACTCACGGCTTCAGGACGTTTGGGACAAAAGTCTCGACCTCTTATCCTCCGATATGCGAAATGGAGAAATTCCGACATGTCATCAACGCGGGTCCCACGATGGAACTTCCCACCTTTTTGGATTTTTTCAGACTTCGTGACTTTGCGAATCCTAATCCTAATGCTAAGACTTCATCTCTTTGACCCATGAAACCCCAAATTGTTCAATGAAAGTCTTACCTCTGTGTTGGCGAGCATGCCACCTATCCACTCTTAGATGGATGGTCCTGATCCTCTTCATGACTTCGCCACTTGCGAAGTCGAAGGGCCTCCCTTTCTGACCTCCGATGCCAGAATCCCCAGTAAGGGTGATCTCGCGAGACATGTCCTTCCAATTGGATGGCTCAGATTCTCTCACTATTTCGGGAATTTGCACCTTTCACTGCTCTTCGCATGTGGTTTAAACCATGTGCATCTTCTGTCAAATCTAACGATTGATAGTTGTTCGCTCGAGTTCTGACGTCTTCAGATCATTTCTCCTGTGTGCTCTTCCTGTACTGCCTCCTAGATGTGAAAACCTTCAATGGTCCAGATCTTCTCAGCTTAATCCGACTATAGTTGTTGCTCCTACTGGGTTTTGGCTTTTTTCTTCCAACACTTGGAAGAATTTCAAATTCTCGAAGGCCTTGACCTTTTCTTCTTTTCCTGTGCGAGCTCCATGACTGGAATCCTCACCTGTGCATATAAAAATGTTGTCCCTCCTAAGCTTCTCTCCTTGAATCCTCAAAGGATTCTTCGGCTTCTGCGCTTCTTGCAGAACCTCTGTGCACACAAGGTGTTATCCATCCTGAGCTTTCTTGTAGATTTGAGCTTCAAGGAAACTCGTCCTTTTTCCTTTCTCCCTTAGATGGAGAATTCAGATGCCCTCATGGCTATCCTTCAATCAATCAACCTCTTACTGAGTGCTCAAGGTGTTCAACAACCCTACAAAGATCCTTCAGTGGATTCTTCCTTCAACTACAAAACTCAAAACAGTTCTCTTCCTGTGCCTGTCTTCACATCTACTCAATTCTCACCTGGTAGAGTATATTCTTATAGAACATCCAACAGTCCTATTCTCTCCTGTGCACCTTGTGCACTTGCTCAATGCCCTCCTGGCAAATCTCTCAGAATCCTTCGTGATTCTGGTTCTCCTTGAACTCACAACAGAATTCTTCCATGCACTCCTTGCATTGGCTCAATTCCCACTTGGCAGAGCTTTTACAGAACTCAAAGAGATTATGTCTGCAATTGTGTTCCCCCTACACAGCCTTGCCTCTAAGGTCTTCCTCTGAATTTTTGATTCCAGTTTCTGTGCCCACCTGGCACGTCTTTGTTTGACCCTGTAGAGTTCAGAAGTGCATCTATGCACTGGTATTCAGAGACCGCAGTACTCTGTCACGCCCTCCTGGCATGAAACCACAAAGAACTTCTCAAGCCTGAAAATCAAACAACTCCCTGCAAATGTCTAGCGTACATCTATAGCATAAAAGAACACAATGAAGAATCCACATAACACAGAAAACAATGTAAATGCCTCTTTACAAAGGTGTTCTGAGCACGGACTGTAATAATGTCTCGGCTCATTTTCTTCTGCTCTCTACTTGAAGACTCCCTACCATGAGATACAATTACAACTCCTCAAAATGAGATCAAAATTGATCTTTTACATGAGGGGGCTCTTCGAGCTCTTCCCTCCAATCTACCTACCCTATTCAATTACATTGAATGGGCTGTCTAGTCTGCAAATCAGATCTAGATCTCAGCCTTCAAACATTAAAGGCCTATCTATGTATAGCCTATGCACATAGCACAACCCCATGGCTCAACAGCCTAAACATTAAATTACATTCAAATTAAAAATGGAAGACGAGGGTTGTGCCTCTCTTCAACTTTGAATGCACGTGCTGACATGGCTGGCTAACTGGCTGGCTGATGTGGAGAGATGCTCTTGCATCAAATTAATTCCTCATATAATTCATGGATTATAGATTATGTCACATCACATCATATGACAGTGAAAAAGGAAGTTTTTACTTACTTGCGTCCATGCTCACAACCCCCTATTCTCATGCAGGATGATACTCCAATGGAAGTAGCCAGAGAGGGAAGAGTGGAACTCCATAATGGAAGTTTTGAAAATATTTTACATATTACAAATATTTCTATGAATCTACACTGAGTTTATTAGATCACTTAAAAAGGTAAAAGGGTTGAATTTACATCAGATTCATTTTTTGTACTTGACATGCATGACAATTCCATTATTGCAATTAGTGAGGTGGATCACAAGTCAAGGTTGTATAAATTCACTAAGTTTTTTGACGATGAATCTTATTTTCCATTTACACATAAGGAGAGTACTTTTCATGCACCTCTATTGCAAAATTCATATACTCTTGTGCTTCCATCAGGTCGAAAGTTCCAAACATCAAAGATGATTCCATATACTCATATTGTATACATGGAAATGAGAAGGTATTACATCCAGATAAAGAGCCAACGTTGAAGCTTCAGAAGATGCCCAAGAGGCCACAATTCACATTTCAGGAAACATGTGTTCTTGTAGGTAATCCTTTGGATTCAAGGAGGACTCAATATCAACATGACGATCCCTCTCATGTACTTTCAACTTATGAACCTGCGATGCCGATGAATTGTTATATGGTTCAATCTATTGATCTACAGAACTACAATAAGGCTGTGGGAAATCCATTATGGAAATCATCCATGCATAAGGAGTATGACCCACTCCTAGAGAATCAAACTTGGGATATGGTTCCACTTACACCAGAAAGGAATATTTTCAGGTGCAGATGGGTCCACAAGATCAAGAGGTACAATGCCAGACATGTTTCCAAATGACTTCATCATATCCATAAACATTTCTACATATTCACGAAGACTTTAAGTGAGAAAAAGTTTCAGACTTTGCAGGATCATCTTGGAGTGAAGAAGATAATTCTCTAGTAGCTTCCTTTTCTTCTCTTGATTGATTGTCTTTTGAGGGGGGGGGGTTTGTTCCCATGTGGTTTTCCCTCTTTCCTCATTTTTATTCAGTGTTCATTAGTTGCATTATACATGAGTCCCTAATATGGCCTAGTATCCAGGACTCATTTTTTACTCCATAGTGATTTTCAGGTGGCTTGTTGCATAAATTTATATTTTTGACACACTAGTTCAATGAGAGTTAACTGACTAATTATATTTTATACTTTCTATTTAGACCATAACTATTATGCATCCATGCATTCCTAAGGAAAGAAAGTTTCTTTATTTATTTTCTTAATTATGGAATGTTCTGTCTTATATATGAGTGTATTTGACTCATTCATTGATCAACTCATTGGAGTAGTGTGAATATATTTTCTCATTCTTCCATATTGAATCTATCATCCTTTCTTGATAAGCTTTGTTTGTACTTCCTTTAGCTAGATCTCATGTGTAGGTTTCGATGAAAAATTGATAGGGATGAGGTACCATCACACTAACTGCAATAAGTTCTTTTCCTTGAACTTCTATCAACCATATTCTATCAAACAAAAGGCAGGAAAAATCAAATATAAAAACTACAATTTTTTCTTACAAAATAAGATTAATAGAAGCACCAATGCTCTATAAATTAATAGAAGCACTGATTCTCTATAAATTAATATAAACATCGGTTATATATTAATTAATAGAAGAAGCAATACTTTATAAATTAATAGAATAACAATTATTAAAAACACCAAGGAATCATTTTTCGGAGAACAAGAGTGCTTTTTTATTGGGAAGAGAAATGGTGCACACGTTCAACTTAGGAGAACCATTTTTGTTCGAATGAACATGCACACCAATGAGATATTCATGTATAGTGTGTATTATGAACTACAAAAGTGTTTTTTAAAGAGAACTGATAGTGGCAAGGTTTGGGATCCAATGTAGTGAGTGCTCCTATTACAATAGATACTAAATGACCCATATAAAAGTAAATAAACCGTATAAAAATCTATTTATTAGAACAAAAATATAATTTTGAGGTATAGAGAGGAAAATCAAGAGAAACAACTTGTGAAATATAGAGAAAAATATTAGGGTTGTTATATTTTGTAAGAGCACCAATTTGCATGATCAACTTAGGAGCATTGGTGCACATGATCGACTTAGGTGCACTGGTGAACATGGTCGAATTAGATGCACCACTGTTAAAAACTCCACGATAAACCTATGCATGCCTTCCTTTGATAAAAACCTCCACTATAAACATATAAGGGATAAATGTTTCATGGGGGTTTCAGAAAAACCTCCACTAGAAGGTGTTCTCCTTTGAGTAAAAAACTATAGAAGAGAACATAAGGAAGGATAAGTAATTGTATGCGAAAAGTAAAGGAAGAGTGACATTCGAGAAGTCTTGGAATTACAATAAGAAGGAAAAATGGGACAAATGATGAGAGGTTTCAAACCTCTTACATATTTTAGGAGCAACCCTAATGTATACCCGAAAATTTAGGTGGCTTGGAGTAAGTCAAATATGGAAACATATTCTAGAAAAAATACATAAACCACCAATCAAATGTTGGGGATGTAAAGGAGAGAATTTGTATAAAGATTTCACTCATAAAGAAGAAAAAATGAGGATTGTTTACAACCTTGAGTAAGTCACTATAGTTGAATATGTTGGAAGAAATATTATGAGGATACATGTAGCCTCGGAATGTAGATAGGCAAAAAATTGGTGGAAGGTAATATTACCAATTAGCCTTTTGTTATTTTAATTGATTCAGTAGAAGGGATAGATACATTGATTCTAAATTAGTCGATAAATTTCATTTGAAAAAATAAAGTATTGAAATATCATGTTTGGTTCAGGTAGCCACTAGAATCAAAAGAAGGATCAATGAGGTTGACATAAGCTATCCAATAGACCTAAAGAGAATAAATATAATTGACCATATAAATATAATTTCATTGTAATCTTATGATATCTTAATCATAATGGATTGGTTGGACCAGAATGTTGTTGTTGTAGAATTCCATAATAAGACATTTACATGTATTGATGAAGAAGGAAAATAGATCTTGGTGAAATGGATTCCAAGGCCCATTTATATAAGAGATATTTCATCCTTACAACTAAAAATATTGTTTAGAAAAGGATGACAATTATTTGTATCCCATGTGGAAGAAACAACCAAGAATAAGAGTCCAAATCTTGAGTATTTTGTAGTTCTAGAAGAAATTGAGGATGTATTTAGAGAGATTTTGGGTTTTTCACCCAAGAGAGACATATACTTATCTATTTATTTAATTATTGGAGCTACCCTAGTATAAAAAAAATTCTTACAGAATGAGCACACTAGAGTTGAAAGAATTACAAATGCATCTTGAAGAACTCTTGAAGATTCAAGGGGTATAGACACCCAAGTGTCTCACCTTGGGGAGTACCAATTAATTTTTTCAAGAAGAAGGATGGTCACTTGAGGCCATGCATTGATATTAAGTAGATAAATAAATCCACAGTGAGGAACAAATAACCTCTTCCAAAGATTCATGATCTCTTTGACCAACTAAAAGAATAAAATATATTTTCCAAGATAGATTTGAGATCTGGTTACCATCATGCGAGAATTAGAGATGAAGATGTTAGAAAGAAATCTTTTAGAACTATATATGGTATTATGAATTTGTGGTAGTTCCATTCGGATTGACAAATGCATTATCTTCCTTTATGTGTTTGATGAATGGTATTTTCAAAAATTACTTGGATAAGTTTTTCATAGTATTTTTGGATGACATACTTATATATTCTAAGTCAGAGGAAGATCATGAGAAACACTTAAGGATGGTGCTAGAGGTATTAAGGGAGGATCAACTATATGCCAAGTTGATAAATGTTCATTTCACCAAAAGTAGATCCATTATTTGGGTCATATCATTTCAAAGGAAGGAATAATAGTGGATCCATAGAAGATTGAATCCAGTAAAGGATGGATAGCACCAAGAAATGTTAATGAGGTCAGATCATTCATAAGACTTGCAAGTTATTAAAAGATATTTATTAAAGGATTTTCAAATATTGCACACACAATCAGTTATGTGCAAAAGAAGGTTGTGAAAATCAAATGGACCTCTCAATGTGAAAATATTTTTCAACATTTGAAGGAATTAGTTATAAGTGGACCAATTCTAAAAATTGACGATGCAAATGAGGATTTTGTTGTGTGTATCGATGCATGCAAGGAAGGACTTGGTGAAGTACTTATACAAAATTGGCATGTGGTGTGTTATGAGTCAAGGAAACTTAAAGAGAATGAGAGGAATTATTCCACACATGATTTAAAGATGGCATCCATAGTTCATTTTTTAAAGATATGGAGGCATTATCTCATGGGAAATTTGTTTTAGCTAAGAAAAAACTGTAGTGGTCTAAAATATTTTTTTGAACAACCAAAATTAAATGTCAAACAAGTTAGATGGTTGGAATTTCTGAGTGAATATGACTTTGATATAAAGAATATTAAAGGTAAAGAGAACAAAGTGGTAATGCACTCAATAGGAGGGTGCATGATATGTATGATACAACCATAAGAATGTACATGACAAATTTAGAAATCAAAATTTTAGAGGCTATTAAATCATATCAACATTATTTGAAAGTCAAAGCAAGCATACAACAAGGTAATTTACAAAATAAAAATAAATATTATTAGCTGAAAGAGGATGGGTGCCAATTGTATAGGAATAGATTTAATGTTCCAAATTTTAAAAAATTAAGAAATTCAGTGTTAGAAGAAATGCATAATGTTTGTTATGTTGGACATATAGGATATCAAGAGACAATTGCAACCATAATGAGACAACAAAAATTTCCATGAATGAAAAAGATGTGGTTGAGTATATAGGAAGATGCATGGAGTGTCAGAAGGTAAATGTTGAGCACATACATCCAGATGGATTGCTACAACCATTTCCTATTCCTGAGTGGAAATGGGAAGTTGTTTCAATATATTGTATTACCAAGCTACCAAGAAAAATGAAGCGTCGTGATTCCAACACAGTAGTGGTTGATAATGTAGTATTCCAAATATAGAATAATATGCAGAATAGAAATATTTTAGCTAGAAATGGAAGAACAACAATGATATAAACAAAACAATACCAGAATAATACCAAAATAATACCAGAAAGAGAACTTTGATTAATGATAGCAATTTTCACTTTCATCTTCGAGGGGGAAACCTCAAGTAGAGAAGAGCTCTATTACAACAATATCCAAGAAAAAACTTTCCATACCCTCTACTATTATTTATACTAAATCTATTTATCCAAAAGAATAATCTAGAGGAAGATCCTTCTAGAAGCAAAAGCTTCTATTAGGTCTTATCACAATTGACATATTCCTTCTTATTTCTAGGCCTTATTAATATTGACCTTTATTACATGAAAATATATTATTCTACCCACTTGAGGGGTTAGGTAGGTTAGGTATCTAACATGCCCTCCCCCTTAAAATCAACCTTGTCCTCAAGGATTGAGATGAGGAAATTGTTGTAGAATGTTAGCTGGCTCTCAGGTTGCATCTATGGGAGTTGTATCTTTCCACTAGAATAACACTTCCTTGATGGTGCACTAATGAAGATGATGCTCACGCTGGTCCAAAAATTCTTGTGGATGCAACCAGATGGATCCTTCTTCATCCAACTCGGGAAGGATGGTTTGATTTTGGCACTGAGTTCCAATCACCTTATTTATGTAGGAGACATGAAAAAAAATATGGAGCTTAGAAGAACTAGGAAAATACAACTGATAGGCCACTTGGCCCAAGCTCTTGAGAAATCTATAAGGACCATAAAATTTGGGCACTAGTTTCTAACAATGTTTGACCTTGATTGGAGTTTGTTTATAAGGTTGGATTTAAAGAAATACCTAGTCTCCTTCAACAAATTGACTTTTTGAGAGACCTTGATCGACTTCTTGCTTCATGTGATTACCAACCATTACCAAATTCTCTTTGAGGGTACAAAGAATAGCTTCTCAAACTATAAGTGTTTGGTCAACCACCTGAACCTTCGAGACACCTCGAATGTAGGAGAGAACAAAAGGTGGCTTTTGTCCATATGCTTCTTCAAAAGGAGTCATGCGGGTAGTTATATGGTAAGACATTTTGTACCACCATTCAACTAATGGTAACAATTGAGCGCATTGATTTTTCCTTTCAGAGGAAAAACACCTCAAATAAGTCTCCAAACACTTGTTGACAACTTTAGTTTGACCATCAGTCTAGGGATGATAGGTGGTGTTGAGATGCAATTGGGTGCCATGACTGAACAATTCTTGCCAAAAATTGCTGGTGAAAGTTGGGTCTTGATCAGAAACAATAGAATGAGGTATTACATGAATATTCAAGATATGATCCATGAAAAGTTGAGCGAAATTGAATGCAGTAAATGAATGTTGAAGAGCACATAAATGAGCATACTTGGAAAGAGGATCAACTACCACCATGATGACTAACTTATTCCCTGATTTAGGTAATCCCACAATGAAATCCACAGAGATGTCTCTCCAAATAGCGGGTGGAATCATAAGTGGTTGGAGTGTGCTAGAGGATTTAATTGTTTCTCCCTTGTTACGTTGACAAAAATCACATTCTGCCACAGAAGTGCGAACGCCTTTTTTCATACCATCCCAGATAAAAATAAAAAATAAAAAATAAATGGTTTACCTGTCATAGGTTTTGGTAAACCCTAAGTGCCCAGCTATGGGAGTAGCATGAAGCTCATAAAGCACCATGGAATTAAGTTGTGACTTTTTTCTAAAATACAAATCGCCTTTGTAATGAATCTCATCATTGTGCCAAGAGTATCATGGGGAAACTAGAGAATTGTCTTTCAATTCTTGGATTAGATGTGAAATTTTATGATCTTGTAGCCATTCCTAGCAAACAACTTGGATCCAATCTGGTACAATTAAGGATAGGGAGAACATGGACCCCCTCATCTTCATATTTTCGATAAAGAGTGCCAACAACCACATTTTATTTACCTTTATTGTAAATGATATCATAATCATATCCAAAGAGCTTAGTTACCCATTTTTGTTGCTCTAGAGAGGAAGGTCGTTGCTCTAGAAAATAATTGAGGCTTTGATGATCTGTCTTAATTTGGAAGTGTTTCACCAAGATATAAGAATGCTAGAGATCCATTGCATGCAACATAGCCCACATTTCATTTTCATAGATTGATTGGCCCAAATAGTGTTCTGATAATTTTTTGTTGGTAAAGGCCAAAGGTCTACCCTATTACATAAGGACTACTCCAATTCCTCTCCGAAAGGCATCACATTCTAGGAAAAAGGTCTTTGTGAAATCAGGAAGGGCCAAGAATGGAGTAGTGCACATAGCCGCCTTCAATTCTTGAAAGGCCAGATCAACTACAGGAGTAGAAGTTAAAGAATTATTTTTAAGTAGAGTAGTGAGAGGTGCTGCAATATTTGTATAATTCTGAAAAACTTGTGATAATATCCTGTTAAACCTAGAAAAATACGCAAGATTTTGATAGTCTTGGGGTGAGGCCAATCCTGCATTGCTTCAATCTTCTTAGGATCCACCTGGACACTAGCCTTGTCAAAAATATGACCCAAGTGCTCGACTTCCGAGGTGCCAAAAACACATTTAGAGTGTTTGAGGAAAATTTGATACTGAGAGAGTAAATCTCTCTAGATTTAATACATCGAAATATGTATCTACCTTGAAAAAAAATTAACCCACAATTTTTTGCCAAGGAAAATGCTCTGATACAACTTGTAGTATTCCAGATATAGAATAATATGCATAATATAAATATTTTAGCTAGAAATGGAAGAACACCAATGATATAACCAGAACAATACCAAAATAATACCAGAATAATACCAGAAATAACACCTTGATTAATGATAACAATGTTTACGTGCCTCTTCAAGGGGGAAAACTCCAGCAGATCATAACTCTATTACAATAATATCAAAGAGAAAACTTTGCATACCCTCTACTCTTATTTATACTAAATATATCTATCCAAAAGAACAATCTAGAGGAAGATCCTTCTAGAAGCGGAAGCTTCTATTAGGTATTCTTACAATTGACTTGTTCCTCCTTATTGATAGGCCTTATTAATATTGACCTTTATTACATGGAAATATATTATTCTACCCACATGAGGGGTTAGGTAGGTTAGGTCCCGAATATATAATCTCATAAAGGCTACCCATTTTATCCCAATAAATTTGACATATACGGTAGCCAAAATTGCATGAATTTACATGAAATAAATTTTTAGACTACATGGAGTGCCTAAGGAAATTGTGTCATATCAAGATTCCAAATTTAGTTCAAAATTTTGGAAAATATTATTTAAAGGATTTAGAAAAAATTTAAATTTTAGTATGTCATATCACCTAGATTCAGATGGAAAAATAAGCAGGGTCAACCATGTAATTGAGGACATGATGGGAATGTATGTTATGGATAAGACATCTACATGAGAAGAGTATTTACATTTAGTATAATTTTCATACAATAATGAGCATCATGCATCATTGAAAAGGATCCCATTTAAAGTATTGTATGGAGACAATTCCAACACTCTAGTGAGTTGGGAAAATATAAGAGACAAACTAGTGATTGGGCCTAAGATGCTTAAGGAAATGGAAGATAAAATGACTAAAATCAAACACAATTTCAAGGAAACCTAGGATAGGTATAATGTAACATCCCTCTCTATTTATCACATGTTATCGACTTATTATTTGAGGACAGTTGTGTGCAAGTGATCTGGTTATAGTACGTTGTTATTTGTTTTGAATATGGATTTTACATCATGATGTTGATGGGTTGTGATTTATTGTTACTTGATATATGTATTGAGATATATTATTGACAAGTTTACCTGAGTGTGTAGGACACATGAAATATTATAGATTTTGATGACATCAATGGACCTCCTTGGAATCTAGATTGTGTCAAGAAGTGGATTGTATTTTGTTTTAGTATTTCATTTTATGCATATGTGACATATGATTAATTATAGCATGATTTTGTATATGGATCATTGACAATGTTCTTTCAATGGATGCAGGTTGATGATACTTGATAATTTCTCTCACATAAGGAGTAAAGGGGCCATGCACAGAAAACCAAACATTGAGGGAGAGGTGTGGCAGAGTCCCTGACACAACCTACTAGCACTCACATCGTGGCTCAAATTGTAAGTTAATGATTACCTAGTTCAAGAGATCCACGATGTCCTGAGGGTGGAATGAGACACTTGCTCATGAATATTTCTAAGGGGTGCACAATAAGGCATATTCCTTATTCCTTAGAATCCCTTAGTCTCTCACAAGGTCGACCGAGTGAAGTGTTGACTCCAAGGGTTGGACAAACTACCAAAACCAATCAAAAGGTGAGTGACACCCTTGGAGCATGGGAGTGTGTCTTGAAGGGAACATCACATAATTTAAAAACTTCAGTCAATGAATCTAAGTGGCCTAGAAAACAATGAATTGATTTGACATTATCAGATTTAAAATAATTAATTAGCTAGAAATGGAAGAACAACAATGATAGACAATAACAATGCTATGATACCACTTGTAGTATTCCATATATAGAATAGTATGAAGAATAGAAATATTTTATCTAGAAGTGGAAGAACAACAATGATATAACCAAAACAATATCAGAATAATACCAGAATAATACCAGAAAGAGGATCTTCATGAATGATAGTAATGTTCACTTGCCTCTCCGATGTGGAACCTCTAGCGGAGTAGAGATATATTACAATAATATCCAAGAAAAAAAATTTCATACCCTCTACTCTTATTTATACTAAATTTATATATCCAAAATAACAATCTAGAGGAAGATCCTTCTAGAAGTGAAAGATTTTATTAGGTCTTATTACAATTGACTTATGCATCCTTATTGTTGGGCCTTATTAATATTGACCTTTATTACATGGAAATATATTATTCTACCAACTTTAGGGGTTAGGTAGGTTAGGTCCCTAATAGATAAGCTCACAAAGGCTACCCATTTTATCCCAATAAATCTGAATACAAGGAAACCAACATTGCATGGATTTACATGAAAGAAATTTCTAGACTACATGGACTGGCTAAGGAAATTGTGTCATATTAGGATTCAAAATTTAGTTCAATTTTTCGGAAAAGATTTTTTAAAGGATTTGGAACAAATTTGAATTTTAGTACGACATATCACCTAGATTCAGATGGAAAAATAAAGAGGTTCAACCATGTAATTGAGGACATGATGGGAATGTATGTGATGGACAAGACATCTACATGAGAAGAGTATTTAGATTTAGTAAAATTTGCATACAATAATGAGTATCATGCATCATTGAAAATAATTTCATTTAAAGTATTGTATGGAAAAAAAATTTAACACTCGAGTGAGTTGGGAAAATATAGGATACAAACTAGTGCTTGGGCCTAATATGCTTAAGGAAATGGAATATAAAATGACTAAAATCAAATATGATTTCAAGGAAACCCAGGATAGGTATAAAATCTATGTAGAAAAGGGTAGAGTAGTAAGATAATTCGAAGTGGGAAAACATGTTTTTATGAAACCAAAACCAAAGAGAAGTTCACTAAAGTTGGTATGTTGCACCAAGTTGGAAGATATATATTTTGGACCATTCAAGATACTTGATAGGATAGGGATAGTTGCATATATTATTGTGTTGTCCACATCCATGAAAGTGCATATTTTATTTAATATATCTTTTTTAAACAAATATGTACATGATCATCATCATGTCATTGATTGGACTATGATTTAGCTGAAGAAAAAAAGGGACTTTTGGGTAGATCTAGTGCATATCCTAGACCAAAAAGTCAAGGTGCTCCAGAAAAAATCCATCAGGAAAGTAAAGGTCTAGTGGACTTGCTACAGCCCTGAGGATGAAACATGGGAGATATAATATGCAATGCAATAATAATACCCACATATATTTTTAATTTTTTGATGTAAATATCGTAATGCACACCTATATGGTTGTAAGACACTCAAGCCATTAAGTACATATTTAATGGATGGGGTGTTATATTTTTTATTTTCCTAAACAATCAGAAATACTCATCTCGAGGAAACCATCATCTTCTACTCATCAAGAGATTTCCAACGACTATATCTAGGCTCAAAACTGAGCTCTAGATAAGAAGTTACAATATCTCCAAGGTTTCCAGACATTCATTGATTGAGTTCATATTTAGTGCCATGTGGAAACCAAATGGTTCCCCATCACTCATTCCATCCTACATGGAACTAACGTAGCATCTGCCACTTGACCCATCTAACTCCCCCATCCCCTGGTTCAAAGATTTTCTTCTTCATCAAAGTCTTCCCATCGGGTTTAGTGGATTTCCAGCATAGAATCCATTCCATTGGGCTTTCTCTGACAACACACGTTGATAGATATAACCTTTATATACAACAAAACTCAGTGTTGGGAGGTCAAAGAATTCTATTACTACAAATTTTCCAACTTGAATGATGTTTAACAACCCTTCTCATGATCCAACTACATTTAGCTTATGTGGGGCCCTTTGCAATCTAAAAGTGAGCTTGAATCTCTCTTTCCACTGACTAGGTTATTATTTCCACCATGTACCTATCTCCTGATGTGACATGTGGCTAAATATCCACTTGACATGTGGAACCATCCTGATGCGCCATGTTGGGTACAAATTCTCACTCAACCAAAGATTGACACTTGTCCATTTCTTATAAACTGATTAAGTTACTTAATCAATATTTTCTTAAAATATCAATCCTCATTAGGGATAATTAATATTCATTAATTAAACGCCCCATAAACACATTTTTACTTATCCTGATATATTGGCCTCATGAGGATTTACTTTCTCTCTCTTTTCCCTTAGGAATTTCACGTCCCAAAAAGGTTTTTTGGTATTAATTAAAATACCACTCTTACAATGATTATATTATAATTTAATTTAATTAATCATATTATAACATAATTATATTATGTTGTAATATAATTAATTAACTATAATACAGATAGGTATATAACCTTGATTAAGATATAAATCACAAACCCCTTCTTTATAACTTTCCAAGCAAGCCCACACAATTGGAGCTCATCATTCGAACCTATTGAAATTTCCACGTAATTAAATATTAAAATACTTAATTGTAAAATGTCTTGGGCCATCACATTCCAAGAATTCATTCCTCTCTTGTTACTCTGATGGCCAATTATGAAAGAGAAACATTTAATATTATAAAATATATGTGGGACCTTATAGTATCCATGCTATCACACTTCGATCATGTGTTCCCCTCTTTTTCTTCCGATGGTCAAATCCAAAAGGGAAATCATTTCTTATTATAAAAAATATATATAATATTATAATATTAATACCATCGCACATCGATCATGTTCTCCCTTCTTTTTCCTTTGATGGTCAACTCCGACAGTCAACTCTGAAAAGGGATGTGTATAATAGAATATTATATGTAACATATTATAATGTTTATTCCATCATTCCAAAGGATTCATATTTCTATAAATTTCTTCCTTCGTTTTACTCTGATGACCCAAATCCTAAAAGGTTGAATTTAATATTATAATATATTTAAAATCTCATAATGATTATGTCATCACTTTGATACATTGAGAGTCAACTTGTGTTTGATCCTTCTATTTATCCCGTCATCAAACTCCGAAGGAAAAGGAATTTTTGGTAATAACATATATGCATATATAATTCCATTGAGAAAATAAGTGGATTTATATTTTTCTAGGCATTTTGAATGTTGATAAATAAAAGAATTTAATATTAACACATTCAGGCGAGTAGAGCGTCTTGTGCAAAGCATAATTTCTAAAGTTGGGAGATTTGGCATGGTTAAATCCTTGAACATAAGGTAAATAATTTCCAAACTTTCCATATCTCATGCACCAAACTGGAAATTACACAATTTTAATGTACAACTTCCTCAACGTGATATCCAAAGTATTAAGACATTTGAATGGTAACTTTCAAAATTTTACTTGAGTTTACCAGTCTTTACCATTCATTCAAATTTTCCCAGAAGACATATAGATATATAGATACAGATATAAATCTGGGTAATTTTTATTTGTTTAATTATTTTCTAGAACATTACGTTTCTTGGGGGTAAAATCCTACATGGTAAAACTATGTTCTTATGAGAAATTACTATTCTCCTATTTTTATGCAATTCTTTTCTATTTTCAGGGAATAGTTACCATGTTCAATTCTTTTCCCTTTGGACATTAAGTTTTTGCGTAACTCTTGATAAAATTTCTTTCTTACCAAAATACTAATGAAACTTAATTAATTACAATGCATCTAATTCCTAAGTTTCTTTTTATTTCAAATTAGGAACTTGAACTTTATTCCTCCTTTGCTCATCATTTATTTTTAAAAATACTTTGTCTTTCTTCAACATTTTTCTTATTCTTTCAAGAATAAACATGGGTATGTACTTCCTTCTAATATTGAAGCAAAGAAGATCTCCCAGACCAATACAATAGCCAGGGCCATCTAGCTAGTCTTCATGTTTATATCAACAATTGCATTCCTTATTACCAGGATTGTTCTGGGAGGACTTTAGTGGCTTAGTATTTACTAATAACTCAGGAATTTATTAAAATAAACTACTATATGTGACCAACCAACACTTTGTTCATACTTTGAGTGACAAACCATTACTAACAACTTCCCCTTTCAAACCAACACATGTATAAAACCAACAATAGAATATGTTTTCCCATATCTTATTTCAAATTCACAGTCATCCAAATAATTAGAGTGACATTTCCACTATTGTATAAGATGACAAACTCTTCAAGTAACTAGTACATGAATTTCACAATATTTACTAAACTTGTCCTAACATTACAGGGAACAAAAAAAACTTATTTGAAATTTAGAAATTGTTGGAAACTGTTGAAGGGTGTGCCACTTTCCACCCAACCATAGGCACAACTACTCCTAGTATTTACATAGTTGGCCATCCCTGAGATAGATTATGATTCCATGAGAGGAAATGCCTTTACTTAGCATATGAGAAAATATGACAACCACTCTCCTTCACCTACAGGAACTCAATAAGCCGTGTCTTCACACTAGTACATATTGTAAAAATTTCGATGTTTTATTTGTGGCATTATGGACAAAATTGTCCATATTGTCTCAAAATAGAGGAAACTTATAAAAAAATAAAATCATATTGCCCGATAACATCGGTCTTGCCACGTTGACATCTCTCTTGCCACATTAATGTCTCTCTTTCCACGTTAACGTCTCTCTTGCCACGTTTTCCACTAGAACATATCTCTTTCCATGTTTGTGACATAGACGTCATTCTTGCCACATTTGTGATGATTGATGTCTCAATTGTGACGTTTTGTAACGACTCCCTTGCCACGTTTTCCACCGGAACATCTCTCTTGCCATGTTTGTGACATAGACATCGTTCTTGCCACATTTGTGAAGATATATGTCACAATTGTGACATTTTTGAAACTAGGTTTTCCCCTCCAACAGTCATTGAGGACTTTTTTACGTCAAAATTGTGACATTACAAAATCTATAAATATGTTGCATTTGACGGATGTTGCAACAAGTTTGCTATAATAACGACGCTTCAAAAAGGGTTTGCGGGTCTTCTCGATGAACAAAAAATAGATATTTGTTTCAGTATAAGTCTATGGGGAAGAATGTCAGAAAACATTAGAGATGGGAAAAGAATTTAAGAGGGTGAAAAGGGTGACGGTAAATGTTATTTCCCTTGCAAAAATTGTTGTACTAGATGTCCCGAAAGAGTTTTAATAGAAACAGCTACAAAACATTGTAGAAAATATGGGCACATGGACGGGGGATCAAATGAATATCGTCTGATGGTATATACATTCATTATCTGTTTTAATATTTATTATATTCTCAAATTTTATAATGCTTTATACATGCACTAATTTTTCATGATTGTTTGTAATTATAAAGTTAGATTTCCCCCCTAACTTTATGTAGAAAGCAACAAGTAGTAGCAAAAATGATGTTGTAGTACAAGATGAAGAACTTGAAGAAGATAATGAATATCAAGTTAATGATTCCATGGAAGCAGATGATGATAATAACATAGTTCAAGTTGATGAGAAAAATCAAATAATTCAAGGCTTATTCGGTCATCCAGATGAGGATCATGGGGACAATAGTGATGGTATTTATGATGAACTTCTGATTGAAAAGGAAAATAAATGAATTTATAAAGAGTCAAGAGAAAATATTCTCTCCACTACATTGTTGCTAGTGAATTTGAAAGTTACGAATCATTTGTCTAACACTTGTATGAAACAGATCCTAAGGTATGTAATATGTTACTTCACATCTACATAAAGGTTGACTATTCCCCATTTTTTTTAGTGTTAATTAATGTAAAATAAAAATGAAGTATTAATTTACAATCCCTATTCTTTACATTAACTATTTATTTTTTATGTTTTAGATTGTTAGGTGAATTTTTGTTACCCTCGTCAAATAATTTACCTCGCACATATCAAGATTTGCATGCCATTATGAAAGACATTGGAATGGAGTATCAAAGTATAGATTCATGTCTTGATGATCATATTATATATTATGGACAACATGGGTCGAAAACAGAATGTTCTGTATGTGGTATCAGTAGATATCGAACCGATCAAGTAACAAAAATGGTCCCTTGAAAGGTTCTCTGACATATTCCCATAATTCCACGTTTGCAGTGACTGTTCAGGTGTCAAAGCATTGCACAGTTTATGGATTACCATGCATGAAAGAAAATTGAAGATGGTGTTCTTCGAATGCCCGCAGATGGTTATGCATTTAAGGAAATTGTTGCAAAATGGTCAGAATTTACAGATGAACCTCATAATGTTAGGCTTTCATTGGCAACTGGCGGTGTTAATCCATTTAGAGAGCTTCGATCTGTTTACTCAGTGTGGCCTATTTTTTTTTATCAACAATAACATTCCTCCTTGGATGTCAATAAAGAGGGAGCACATATGGGAGGGCATCACTATGTATGACATTTGTAAACCAATTGGGCAGAAGAGATTTCAATGTCATGGAATACTTTTATGGACAATTCATGATGCCCCGGGACTAACACATTTTTGTGGTATGTAACATTCCATATTTCATGCTTGCATAGTATATAATTAATTGATTATATCATGCTTGTTTTTTAAATAATCATTTCGTATATATATTAATAATTGACATTAATCCATATGTTGCAAGTCTTCAAACAAAGGGAAAATTTGCATGTCTAGTTTGTGGTCCTAAGATGAAATCTTGTCGGTCAAATTTTTTATGAAAGGAGGTGTTTGATGAGTATAGAAACTTCCTTTATAAGAACCATAAGTATTGTACTATTGAAAAATATATTTTCAATGGGAAACAAGAAACTGGACTAAAACCACAAAGAATGACACCTCACCTATGGAAGTTGTCATATGATATTATTAATCCTCGAGGTACACATTTTGTTTATGTATCGTAAATGGAATCATGTTTTGAAATTTTATTTTAATTATTCATTTTATTTTACTGCATTTGATAAATAGTATTCTAATTTTTTTTATGCTTCATCAATGTCGTCGTTGTGAAGGTAGTAATAATGGGCTTCCACGAGGAATGGAATGTTATCCCACTCAATTAATGAGGTTTCCTTACTATAAGGACCTTTCATTTATTTGATACAATGCATATCGGGAAGAATGTGACATAAACATTATGGCGAATCATAGATGGCAGGAGGGATAAAGAAAAAATTGTCAAAATTTGTAATGACATTCGAAAATCCAATCATGCAATGCAAAGTGTGATCCGATCAAATAATGATGGAGTCCAAAATAACCTTCCATGGTTATTAACAGAGCAACAAAGCAAAGGTGTAAAAGAGGTCATTCAAAAAATTAAATTTCCCACAGGTTTTTGTTCAAACATAAAGAATATCTTAATGAAGAAAGGTGAATTTGGTGGGGTAAAAACACATGATTGGCATACCTTCATTAAGGTAATTAATCAATTTAGTATCCATATTTATATATTGGTCGTGTACATTTTTTGATATTTTTATTTTTTTGTCTAGTTTTGAACAAGTAATGATTCATTTTTATTGTTACAATATGTTCTACCTCTATCTCTCCCAAACGACTTTGACAACAATGTCAAACAAATTATATATGATCTTGGAAAATACATGAGGTAAGTAGCTGCAATATATATGCAAAAAAAAAAAAAACCAATTTTTTGTTGCACTTGATGACATGTGTTTTACTTGTAATGTAATATGCATTTATATGTTTTGTTGAAACATGCTATTTTTTTGCATCATGATCTGTAGATGGTTTCCATTGAAAGAAATCCATGAAGATGATATAAAGTATTGGAAGAGAGAAATTCCTCGGCTAATGTGTGAAATGAAAAAGTATCTACCTCCATCATTTTTCAATGCACAAGAACATTACCTCATACACCAAGTTGAGGGGATTGAAATGTGTGGACCTGTACACACAAGGTCAATGTGGATGGTGGAGAGGCACTTGAAATCATTGAAGGATTTGGTTAGACAAAGAGAATGTCCTGAGGGTTCTATGGTGGAGGGATATATGGTATATGAATCCATGGTGTATATTAGTCAGTATCTTCCTAAATTAGCAGCGCAAGCTATTCATGCAGTGGATTTCATTTGGGATGGGAACTCCATCAAATTTTTTGAAAGGGAGCAGTTTTTGGGGAAAGGTACAATGAAGAAAGTGAGAGATAATTAAAATGTGGATAATTTTAATAACTATAAATTTCTCGTTTTGTTGTGTATATGATTATACTCATTTAATATTTATTCTTTCATCATTTATTATTAATATTTACCATGGTTATGACTAATATTTAATATTGGTGAATTGTGATTTTGTGATTGGTCAGTTGCTCAAGATTGGGATGCATTACATTTATACATTGCAAATAATCTGGACTGGATGAAGGTATGGATTGATAGATGTAAAGAGCGTCATGGTGGTAGGTTATCATGGAAATAACTGTCTGAATTGGTTAGAGAAGCTCATCGTAATGGAGATTTCAATGTTACGCAGAGGGAAATAGATTTAGAATATTGTTTGAAAGATGGAAAGGAAAGAAAATTCACCCATTTTATTCAGTTATTTTATATTATATTAATGTGACTGTATGTATGTTTCCTTCGTATTATACTTTCCAAATTATATAAAGTTTTTTTATTATTAATTGACAATGCATCTTTTACATGTCTGACATATTGCAGTTGAAACACCACAATGTGATGTGGTGCAAATATCGTAAATTTCGCATCATGAAACCAGAAAAAATTCAGATAGTGGGATAACTGCAGTATTCCAAGTCACTAATGTTTCCTCTATGAGTGACAAACATCCTCGACAATCTGAAAATAGATACTATGGGTTTTTGAATGATATAATTGAGTGTGACTTTAATTCCTTCAAATTAGTTTTGTTCGATGTCAAATGGTATAGGTTACGAATGCATGAACATGATGAGGAAAGAACCATCATTTAACATGCCAACAGATTTCCGATGATTAAAACAACGGTGTTTGAAAAAACAAATGACTGTTATGTTTTTCCAAGTCAATGTGAACAAGTCTTTTACTCAAAGGTTCCAGGTAAGAGAAATTGGTCATTTGTTGTTTGATATGATCCGAGGAAGGCCAGTAAAGTATGTTATAGATGAGGAAGATGATATTGAAGAAGAAGATGATGTACTAGAGCTAGAAAAGGAAGAATATGGGTCGACAGATGAAGAAGATGAAGAAGATGAAGAAGACGAAGACAATACGCCATTTCTTGATGATGATATCGATGAAGATATGCTCGAAAATGACAATGATGATGATGATGATATCATCAATCCTTTCAACAATGTTTCTGAACTGGATGATGATACAAATATTGAGTTGGATGATCAAGAAGAAGATACAGAAGAAGGATGATACAAATGTTGCGTTGGTCAATGAGGTACGTAACTAGATATTTTAATTTGTATGAATTATTATTCTCTTTAAATCATTTTTAATTATGTGGGTTAATTACATGTTTTTAAGTTTTATTGCATTTTTGTTTCGGTAGTTTCTATGCATGATTAATATGTTTCTTTTGTTTGTTATCTATTTTATATATTGGGTATTGGGGAATTGAGAGCAATGTGAGGGGGGGAGGGGCCATATGAGATTTCACCTTCACATGGTTGGCCTTGTTTAGTAGAGAACAATTTTCTTGAAACCAAGAGAAGTTCATTCATTCATCTTTATACTCAAAGATCACTACAAACCCACTCTATATATCATCTCATCTCGTCCTCGCTTCGTTTTAATTTTCTAATCGGTATACGAGGGTATTGTTTTTCATTTATATTGTGTTCAGTATTTTGTGATGTGGTAGAATAGGAATAACACTACAAATCCTAGACCTCCATACAACCTGATCATGGATGCCATTGATTTGGAAATTTTATTTCTTTCCAACATCATTATATTCACTATAGATTGTTTAGAGGACAATTCATTTGCACAACAAAATTTAAACAATGTTTTAGGGTGTGATTTTCATGTCATGAGTTATAGGGGTAAATGATTATAGTGTGTAAAGGGTTAGAACCTATTTGGGATAAAGGTGCCCAATGAAAAGGCCCTAGTCTCAAGATATGAATATGGTTTCCTTCATCTTGTCCCTATTTTCCATTATCATTTTTTATTTTTTTATCATTTAATTCTGGCGTTAAAGGCGTAGAGGGTAAATTTACTACTGTTGAAGTGATAGTGGGAATACATCGTTGAGAATATTTGAGGGTTTCCTCTAGCCCAAGAGCCAACTTGAAGCCTAAAGTGGAGAGGTCTTCAAAGCATGAGGGTGTGTCTGCATAGTTCCCTAACTAGGAACATATCGAGAAACAACATCCATTTTGACAACATTAGTGAGGAGTGAAGTTGTAAAGTTTCGTACCTGGGAAATGAAAAAGGTTATTTTCTTAGTACAATTAGAAGAAATATTTTACCTAGTAACTCCATTTTCTAGAAGACTCCACTGGGAAGATGGCTCGACTCATGAAAGAAAAGAAAGGACTATTGCATGTCGTATATAGTCAGGTACAAGATGAAGAATCTTTTTCAAGAAACTTTAGTTTTGTCGCTTAGTCCTCTGTTGGCGTTCTCTGTGAATTTGAAAAGAAATTTTCAAATTTTCTTTATTTTATACATCAAGAGAGTGATAGGGTCAACATCATATTTACCTTCTTTGTGTTGTAAAGTTTGGTTCTCCTCTTGCGTTGTTGGAATAGATTGGGTTTATTCATTATTGTTCACCAAAAAGTCCCTTTCGTTATTATCTATTGGAGGTAATAAAGAAGAGGAAACATATAGAGAAGACACTATACCAGTGAGCAGTGCACCTTGGGAACAATTGTTTCAAGATCCTTACTCTTGGATTGTAAATAGAAATAAAGCACTCAGACTTTCATTAGTCCTTCATGACATGCCTGCCAAATATCCTAAAGACCTTCCTAGGTTCAATGGAGATGATGCATTTACACCAGAAGAGCATATTACATCATTTCAAGACTACATTGATTACCTAGAAATCGAGCATGATGATTTTTTTATGAGGATATTTTGTCATTCCTTGACGAGAGATGTTAGGAGTTGGTTCATAGATTTAGCAGCTGATTCAATTACCTCCTGGATAGATTTCTATCATATTTTCTTGGATAAATGGGGAGAGAAGAAAAGCCATCACTATTACCTCATTGAGTTCTACTCCATGAAGATAAGTAAATGAATATTTATCAAAGTTTGACAGTAGGTTATTTTTTTATTTATTTCAACGTACCTGTAAAAGTTCGACCCTATGAACCTGCTGCCAGATTTCTCCTTTTTTCTCATGGAAAGAAGGGATCCTAATCTACACGGGATGTTCACCCATGCCGTGGAACTAGAAAATAATTTTTTTTGCCTCGAGAAAAGTAAGGCTCAAGCAAATGATCATTGTATGGAGGGTTATGATAAAAAACAATGGCCAAATTCTGCAAAACGAGAAGGCCATTCACAGAGTCTAGTTTGAGCATCCATTGGAAGGTGTAGAATACATTGGTAAATTAGTCCATGATTCAGAATGGAAGCCAATTGGTATTGCTTACCTCTTCAGTAATCATGAAATAGATGATAGTGAACATGGTCTTGATCTTGAGAGAGGTGCAACAAGCAAAGAGGATTGCCAGTGGCATATTAAAGAAGATACTCTGATGGTGAATGCTAAAGAAGAAGATGTTGTTGGAAATGACTCAAACCTGTCATTTTTTTGTTACGAAGCTGAGTATGACATAGAAATGCAGGAGAAGGAAAGGAACAAAGAAATGAAGGTTTCAAAATCTGCTCATATTGAATTTTTTAGTAGTGAGCCATTATGTGATAAGTATGTGGAAGAATATGATTTAGAGACAGAAATTGTGTCTTCTACAACATACCTGAGTTTTCCATCAAATTTGGGATCTCCTAAAGATGATTTTGATAATAATGATGCTACATCTTTATCCTCCCATTCACATACATTTACAGAACAAAGAAGCAAAGAAAGCATTGAAGACCCTTGCATGAATATTGAGAATAATGCCAGTGAGCATTATGGTCTTGAAGAGGAAGTAACGAGTAAACTGGAGTGCCAACAGTGCAGTAAAGAGGATGCTCCGGTGATGAATAATGGAGGAGAGAATGTTACTGTAAATAATTCAAGTCCTCAAGATTTTCATTATCAAGTCAATTATAATGACATGGAGATGAAAGAGCAAGCAAAGAGAAAAGAAATGACGGCTAAAATGTTGGTTGAAAATAAACCAAATATTCATAAACAGAGTCTTTTTTTTTCAAAAATACATCAATAATCAGTGATTGCCAGCAGCATATGGAAGGAAGTGCTCTTACTATGAGTAGTGGAAAAAAGGATGTTGCTGGAAATGACTAAAATCCTCAAAATATATGCTATCATATTGGCTATGATGATATCAAAATGCAAGAATGGAAAGATATTAAAACAATAGATGTTAAAAGATTGGATGAAAATGAATTCGACTTCAAAATAAATACACTTTATCACTTCATGTTGGCAAAGGAGAATTGTTATGGGTATAAAAGTCTCTTTATCAAATGCAATTATTTTTTTGGAAGAGAATTTACAACACCTTTCCTTCTTCACAATATTATTCAAGATGAACTTACAATATGTGAACAAGCACACAAATTGCTAAGCAAATTGTTGGAAAATTTCAATATGAAGCAAATATTTAATACAGTGGTGATGAGCATGTTTTTAAAGCGAGTGGATTGTAGTTTCAAATGATGTTTTTGACCACATTTCAAGCACAAAGGGGTGTGATCATGTTAAGATTTGGATGGAACACGTTATCATAGATGCAACATTCTTCCACCAGAAGATGATATGTCCACAAATTCTCCATATTCTCTCATCAGACTTCTTGCAAACTCAAATTTCTCCCCGCTACCCTAAATTTATGCCCTGATAATATCCAAGTCATCCAAGGCCATGACTACTTTCCTTTTCCTATGAGCTTAGTATATGTCATCCATGTCTCTTTTGCACAATATGTCATTGAAGACAACCTTAGGCCACCGACGATCTTCCATTTGCTCAATTTTTTTAGATATCTTATGAGACGCACCATAGCAATTGCTTCAATAGGAGAAACCCCCATTTCACTCAGCATGATATCATAAGGGATTGAAATTTTAATTTTAAACTTGTTTGTGATCAAACATTTTTGAATCTTCTCAATTTTCTTCCACTGTAAGTCAAATGTGTTGTTGGCCCACACTTCATAACCATATAGAACTACCGGGATCACTAAAATCCCAAAGAGACTTTGCATAGTCTTCCAATCCCATAGCTCTTATTCTCTGCACCTATTTTGAAAAGCATAGAATTCTTTCCAACCTCCCACAGTTCTTTTCTTTCTGCATCCTTCCCAAATTAGATTTTTGTTGAAGTCAATTCTGAGGTATTTGTAATCTACCACTTCTTCAAGAGTGTTGCCTTCAAAGTAGAACTTATGTTTCTTATGTTTTATTTTTCTAGAAAAATTCACCACTTTCATCTTGCTAGTAATGACTTGCATCCCCACTATACTACAAAAGGGCTCAAGGGAAATTAAGTGTTCTTGCAACCCAAGAGTGGATTTAGCAATCAAAATAAGGTAATCTCCATGCAAAAAAAAACTTATCACAAAATCACCCAAAAGAGCACCATCACCCTCCTGTGAGTTTGATAACCTTGGTTATCTGGAAAGTACCATAAAATCTTCAGTGTCAGAGCATTGAATACTTGAGAGGTTCGATGCCAAGTGAGTAGTAAAATGGTATCATGAGAAAATCTTCCTTAAGCCTTAATGGAAACTAGTGTGCTAGTTGCAGGTTTAGAACAAGTGTAGGTTATTAAGATGGTCAATATGAGTCAACCACATTTACTATGGTCAACTATAGTCAAACATGATGAATTATGCTCAATCATGGTCAACAATGGTCAATGGAGATCAATATCGTCAATAAGGGTGAAGGGTTAGTTGGTTACTAGAGTGAATGTAATAGGAGGGTCATGGGTTAAGGAATTAGTAAGTTACATAGTTAATGGATTAGTTGGTATGTTTCTATGAAGTTAGTGGGTCAAGGGGTTATGAGATGGGTTCAATGGGATTAAATAGTTAGGAGGTTCATGGGGTCATGCATCGACCATGGTCAAATATGACTAGTGGGTTACTAGGGTCATGGGATTGGGGATCAAGGGTTAGAGGGTTACGGGTTTAGGGATAGTACAATTAGTGGGGTTAAGGGTCATGGTGTATTAAAGGGGTTAATTAAATCATGGTGTATTAAAGGGGTGTATTAAACCTAAAATGGACATATATGTAACAATAACAAAAGGATGAAGTACTTATGAATGAACAACGATCAGATAAGGGTTAAGGAATTAGTAAGTTGCACAGTTAATGGATTAGTGGGTATGTTTCTATGAAGTTAGTGGGTCAAGGGGTTATGAGATGGGATCAATGGGATTAAATAGTTAGGATGTTCATAGGGTCATGCATCAAGCATGGTCAATATAGTTAACGATGGTCAAATATGACTAGTGGGTTACTAGGGTTATGGGATTGGGTCAATATATTAAATCACGATTGTGTTCGGACTCAAATGGGTTAATGTCAACCATAGTGTATTAGAGGATTATTGTGTTCGAGGTCGTAATGTGTTAGGAGTGATTGCATCGGGGATCATAGTGTATTAAGGGGTTGTTGTGTTCATGTTCACAATGCTATGGGGATAGTGCGTTCATGGTCACAAAGTGTTTGGAGGTGATAACATCGAGGGTTATACAGGCTAGGGGAATCTTGTTCTTCTTCTTATTCTTTGTGTTCTTCCTCTTATTATTATTATCACTATCATCCAAGGAAAACCTCACAAGATCATCCCTATCCATTGAAATATATGAATGGATCTTAGCTCAAACATCAACCACAATAGTAGTTGATAACCTACAGGGACTCAATGAGACTTGAACCTTGACTAGATTAGGACAAGAGACCTTACAATAAACTACTCCTTGAAGAAATTTGTTCAAAGTGATTGAGATAATCCAATAGACTTAATAGGGTATTTTTATTACTAGTAATACTAAATATCTATTGTGTATTATTTACTATTATCATTATTTATTACTATCATTGATTTTTTTTTTCAAACGATAAACAATTTTTTACGGAAAATAAACTTGGAAATAAGCATGTTTCACCCTCCTACATTTAATCAAAGAATGGGTTTGTTAGTACTTGTTTAGAGTCATTACAATATTATGCCAGAAGGATACATCAACAACACTCTACCAAGGGAAAGTAACTCTTTGTATTTCATAGCCTTCTCCAAAATATATTGTATACTATATATTAATTTAATATAATATAATGAAAAAACAAAAAAAAATGTTATAGCAATCATAAAATGAAGGACAAAATCCATAGGTCTGTGAGTGTGAAGTTATTCTATTTGGCCACTAGTCGAAACAAAAACAAAACCCTGTCCCACGCGCGTGTGTAGATCATATTGGGGTCGTATTCCTGATACAAGAAGAAGATATTGTGAGCCCACTAATGAGGAGGCCTACCTGAAACAAAACCATGGTCACCTGTAGATACTGGAGCTAGATGCCTGAGACAAGGAGGGGACAATGTGAGCCCACTATCAAGGAGGCCCATAAAAAAAAAAACCCTAGCCGTGTGCAAATATTGGAGTCATTTTCTTGAGATAAGGAGGGGACAATGTGAGCCCACTAGCATTGAATCCGGCCACCTAAGACAAGGAGTGGACAGTGTGAGCCCACTAGAATTCAAGTTGGTCACCTGAGACAAGGAGGGGACAATGTGATCCCACTGGAGATAAATATATCCATGATTGACTACTGGAGATAAATATAGAGGAGATACACTCAAGGGACAAGCATTTCCACGAAAATGGTAAGCACCTATGAAATTTAATTTTTGTAGGGTTATTGGGAAAACATTGGAAGGGTGATGTTGTTTACAATGCAAACTCAATTTAAGGTCCACAATCTAGAATAATCCCAAAATATATGTGCTTTGGGAAACTCAACATTGATCAAATAGGACTAAATCAACTTTGGGGTGTGTCTTGATCAATGGAGCATGTGAGGGTTTTGGCCCTGTTTCTACACCCTTTGAATAGCTCTAGAAGGCAAAATTGTGCATGTCAACCCTTATGTACAACTTTTGAAGGAAATGGTACACCCTATAACCAAATCAAACAAAATTATCAAGAGTTCTAAAGTTTTGGAATAAATTGGGATACTATTTCAATTAGATTTTGGAATTTTGATCTTAGGTTTATGTATAACCTTGATCCACATGTAATTCCACTATGCCCAAGGATTTTTGAGGTGTTTTAATTTATCCACAACCTTACAAAAACCTAAAATTCACTAAATATATGGAACCATGAAGATCCATTTCAACGAGGGCTACTAAGAAAAGAACTTTTCCCCTTGCTTATCGAGCACCTTAAAAGAGTAGAACTTTAGTGACAATGTGAAACTTTGATGGTTCAAGACAATAATTTCTTGTGAACAACAAAATTTTGTTTTGTGGTGTGGAGTTGTTTGGCCACCTTAGGGATTGTTGGCTCTAATTGGAAGACTCGGGTTCACTTAAGTGTTCAACAAAGGTTGATGTAGTTTAGTGTTGACATTTTCAGTGCTAGTTAAGGGAGCGTCTCACCAAAAGCACATGCCAAGATTAAAGATATGGATATATGTTACAGGATAAGGGTCTCAACATTCTATCTCAATATCCATATATATTCCTAGTCTATTCTGTTGATCTACAACTCTTATACACACTTAACACATTTACGTACATTCAGTTCAGCATATTCATCATAACAAAAAAAATAAAGAATTACCTACATACCAATAATCCGTGTAGAACATAAGAGTCACAATGTAAAAAATAGGGGGTCTTTTATTACTCCATTTCAATGATACTTTTATTTTGAAGCAAGATGCAATGAAGAGGGCTATTTAAGAAAGTCATTGAATTTTTGTTGGGAATTATGTTTATATGTTGTATAAGTTTGACTATAATAGTGACCAAACTAGGATCCGTCCCTTTTCTTTTCATTTGACAAGGCGTTTCAGGGCATCCCTGACATGCCAATTTGGGGCTTAACTAACAATGGTTTCCTTTCACAACACTATGCTTACATAATAAATACTACCCAACTTAACTTGCAAAAAAAAAATTTCCCACTTATTCTTTAGCTAAAGTTGAGGGTCCGTTTGAAATGGTCAAAGCTATCCAAATATCACAATTCCCATCATTCTTATTTCTTGCACAAAAATCCCAAATCAAGTGAAGGCCAACAAGCCTCTACCACACCCATTGAATCACCCTTGAGTCAATTCTATTTCTTTCCAAATCTAGAGTGCTTTATGAATGAATCACTTATCCAGGCTCGCCTTAGCAAGATGGTATCAAAACCTCGTTTGAAGCGGGTCAGAGGCATATTGATCAATCAGGGTCTCGAACTCACTAATCTGGCAAACTTCCTTCACCTGATTCACTATTAGGTAAAAATCTACAATATTTTTAGGAGTCTAATACCTATTTTCCTTGCAATATCCAATCCTAAGATCAGGGCCTCATACTTAGCCACATTATCATTGCATTAAAACTTGAGCCTGATATTCTAATTCCCCTTTAAATGAAGAGGCCAATTGTTGAATAAAGGTAAGAGCATGAGCCAAAAATTGCTTGAATACATTTAAGTACTTGGTCCATTTAACACAATTGAAACACCAACAATGAAATATTGATCTTTCTCTTAATCTAGTTCTACTAGTTGCATCTACATTATTTCTTTCCATTATGTACGAGGTGGGACTCACACAAATATGAGGTGGGACTCGTGTCCATTCAAGGTTTTATGCTCGCGCCCAAAGAAACTACTTTCAAGGAGACTCATGCCCAAATAAACTACTTTCAAGGAGACTCTCACCCTTTCAAGGAGACTCATGCCCAAGGAGATAGCTTGCGGAGGGAACAAGGAGAGAGTTCACTAGAAGCAAGGTTAGAGAGAGCTCGTGGAGGGCAGTGGGAGAGAGAGAGAATGAGGGCACCGACCAGGAGAGAGAGCTCACGAAGAGAATGGTAAGTTGATACTTCTATGTATTCTGCTCGGAATGGTTACTTCAAAAACTCTCCCACACTTCAGTTTTGAACCCTCAACTTGATTATGGAATCAACCAAACCCTTACCATAACTTGACGCAAACCCTTGGCTCGATTTCTTCGAACTTGACTTATTAAAATTATTCCACAACTTGGGCCGAAACCTCAACTTTCTCTACATAGAAAATCCTTCCACAACGTGGACTAGAAACCTCGGCCTCGGTTTTCTTCGAACTTGAACTTAATAAATCTTTTCACAGCTTATCTCAGAACCTTGGGTTTGATCGCTTCGAATCTCTTCCACAACTTGGGCTTGAGACGTCGATTTTCTTGCTTCAGATCTCTAAGCTTGGTTCAATGGAAATCCCCCCATAGTTCATCTTGGCTTAATGGAAATCCCCCCATAGTTGATGGTAATGATTATGAGGTTCAAAGGAATGGTTGGGTCACTTCTCATGCTACCAAACGTG
The DNA here is from genome assembly GCA_009831015.1 of Picea engelmannii. Taxonomy (NCBI): domain Eukaryota; kingdom Viridiplantae; phylum Streptophyta; class Pinopsida; order Pinales; family Pinaceae; genus Picea; species Picea engelmannii. Next base: position 181,437 of record ML789543.1, read on the forward strand.
TGGAAGCCCTGGCATCTACAAATGGGTTTTCATGGATAACCAAATGTGTGGAAGCCTTGGAAACTACAAAATGGATGGATAACTAGTGCAAAGTCAAGGAGGGAAGTAGAAAGTAGAGGTAGACAAATTTAAGTATTCTCGTGTTTTAAGTATTCTCATGTATTCTTATGGTTAATGTATTTTTTGTTCAATGTTGTTAGTATTCTTATACAATTAGGTCATGTGTGCATTCCACTCATCCTATAAATGACTAGGTTGTGAGAAAGGGCATTAGCTCCCTCTCATTATCACCTCAACTCCTATATTGTTATAAAGTCCATGTGTTTCTTCTATTCATGTTATTCTTCTAAATATAACACCTTTTTGGTAACCATTCCTCTCACCAAATCCCTTCTAGAATGGTGTAACAATGTTAGGGTTACATTAAAGCATGAAGAGTAATTATGACAACAATCCAACCTACTTGTTCGAACAGTAATTTCATTGGGTTTCCATTTTGGAATTGCAATTTAATTACAATAAGATTCAAAACCACATGTGACCCGAAATAATCATGTTAAGCTTCTAGTTGGAATGTGTAGCATAATTACGTCGGGCTACAAACCATGCAAAAGGTAAAAAAAACACATAAGTATTGCACAAGTTTGCCATAGATTATAAGACAAGAACATAGCCAACATATTCCTTGAAAGACTCTTTTCCATGCCCACTCTGAGCATATCCAGAAATCAGTGCAATCCATGAAATAATGTCCTATTTAGGCATTTTCTCAAAGACTTTGTGAGCATATTCTATTCTTCGACTTTTAGCATAAAGAATAACCAGATTATTCCCAATTGAGGGGTTTGATTCAAACTTCCTTTTCAAAATACAAGCATGGATTCCCTTGCCATGTTCCAGAGCTCCAATGGATGCACATGAACTTAGCACACTAGTAAACGTGAATTGATCGGGATTTATGCGAGCCATTTTCATATTACAAAAGAGTTCAAGGGCTTCATCATAATGCTCATTTTTTGCATATCCTAATCTAGAATAATCCCAAAATATATGTGCTTTGGGAAACTCAACAATGATGAAATAGGACTAAATCAACTTTGGGGTGTGTATTGATCAATGGAGCATGTGAGGGTTTTGGCCCTGTTTCCATACCCTTTGAATAGCTCTAGAAGGGAAAATTGTGCATGTCAACCCCTATGCACAACTTTTGAAGGAAACAGTACACCCTATAATCAAATCAAATAAAATGCTCAAGAGTTCCAAAGTTTTGGAATAAATTGGGAGACTATTTCAATTAGATTTTGGAATTTTGATCTTAGGTTTATGTATAACCTTCATCCGCATGTAGTTCCACTATTCCCAAGGATTTTGGAGGTGTTTTAATTGATCCACAACCTTAAAAAAACCTAAAATTCACCGAATAGATGGGAACCATGAAGATCCATTTCAATGAGGGCTACTAGGAAAAGAACTTTTCCCTTTGCCTATCGAGTACCTTAAAACAGTAGAACTTTAGTGACAATGTGAAACTTTGATGGTTCGAGACAATAATTTCTTATGAACAACAACATTTGGTTTTGTGGTGTGGAGTTGTTTGGCCACCGTAGGGATTGTTGGCTCTAATTGGCAGACTCGGGTCCACTTAAGTGTTCAACAAAGGTTGATGTAGTTTAGTATTGACATTTTCAGTGCTAGTTAAGGGAAAGTCTCACCGGAATCACATGCCAAGATTAAAGATATGGAGATATGTTATAGGATAAGGGTCTCAACATTCTATCTCAATATCCATATATATACTTAGTCTATATTGTTGATCTACAACTCTTATACACACTTAACACATTTACGTACATTCAGTTCAACATATTCATCATAACCAAAAAAATAAAGAATTACCTACATACCAATAATCCATGTAGAACATAAGAGTCACAATGTAAACAGTAGGGGGTCTTTTATTACTCCATTCCAATATAAGAATCTAATACATCACACTATACACAAATAGACTATGCACTTACCAAATCCAAGGCACGAACTCAGAACTATCTAATGGTCTCCATTTCCTTATGCCACTTAACAAAATAGAGGCCCCTATGATGGAGGCCTAGGTTTGCACACTTCTAGGAGTAAGATCCTACATATTCAAAAGACTGACCATTTTGAATCCATAAATCACTCCAGTTGTTGTAAGTCCAAATAGACAGGCTCTAAACTATATAGTGCGGAAAAATTCTCATAGGGTTGTCTTCTTTTCCAACATAGATTCATGCATAGTTTCTAAATGGTAATTTTCTACCCATATCTTGTTCAGCTCGACCACTTAATCCAGAGGGTTGGCTAGGGCTTGGGTGTCGACATCCATCTATTTAATGTAGTCTCATAGCTCTTCTATAGGTTTCTCTCACTGCTACATGATTCCCATCCACTACAACATTGTAGTGTATATGTTGAGACTCTCCTTCATGGCTTTACACAACTACTCCTTAATACTTTGGCCTTCATAAAGAAGAGGAACCACCATATACATGAAGCCCCATAATTGTTGATTCTCTTGGTTCTTTTCAGTCTCCAAGTTTGCCTGCAATAATGGAGTTTTCTAGTGCAATTGTCTCCACAAAGAACAAACCACATCTATTGCCTCAGTAGGCCACTAGTGGAGTGAAGGATCCTCAAGTTGAGGGTCCACCTATTTCCATTCTAGTCAGAGGTTCTCCGATTAAAATGAAACCAACTCCAATTCCTGTTCCAAATTCTACCTCACTTGTACTTAGATATTTGTGTCAATGGTCATCTCAGTTTAGTTTTGAAGGCATTGATTAACATGTTATAACTCTTCATAGCCTTTCTTGAAGTGTACAATGCATTGTGTAGCTTCCTCAAGAGTAAGCTTGACCATCCACAACAAATCAAGAGTTGAATAGGGTTGAAGATTGATATTTGGGTTGAATTACTACAATGTGGAACTTGTGGTGGGAACCCAGTGATATATAACCCAATCACTATCAAATTCTCAAATCAAGCTTGCATGTTTGTCTCAAAGTTGGGGATGGCCTATGATC
>ML789543.1:188982-203350 GCA_009831015.1 Picea engelmannii
TGTCTACGATCCCGATTTCATCGCTATTCGCAAAGATAGAGAGAAAAAGGGGCAAGGTATGTAACGCCCTTGTTACTTTCATAAATCTGATGGTCGTGAATGACCATGGGTCTTCCGACAGGATCTCATCTGTCGATTCATTACTTATCCTTACGCTGCTACTTCGAAATCTTAAGAGGGTCATTCCTCCTCGTATAGGGTTATTAAGACTTGCACCTTCAAGTCCTTTTTCCAGGTTCTTGGTAAACCTTTCCAAGGAGGGAATCTTTGTGAAGACATCTATACCGGGGCATCCCGGGAGGCAGACAAGGGGAAACAATTTCCCGAGGATGGACTAGAAGTTTGACTTGGTTCAAATCATGCATAATTAAATTCATTTATCAACATAAGCCATGCGTGGTCTTTCTTTCATAAGAATATATCCATTATTTCATATCAAAACACTGCAAAAACATTCTTATGCTATAATCGTTCATAATTTCACAGTTCTATGAGCATATATATATTAGTATATGAATTTCAGGATGTAATATGTAAAACACTTATCAGAAATAACACCAGAAGTGGGTGCAACTGCTGAGAGGGGTGCTCGTTTCCACCCAACCATAGGTGTAACGACTCCCAGTGGATTTACCACTAGCCACCCTGGAGCTGAGACCACGATGCTATGAGGCTGTGTCTCCCTATTTTCCAGTGACCAGGAGCGAAGGTTGCAATCCTTCCTCTCTGCTATCACTCACTCTGTGTAATGCCAGAGTTCCCCTCACATCTGCCCCCAATCACTTCTACCATATGCCTTATCCTCTTGCGAGGTTACGTGTGGCACAATTCCCTCGCGTTGATCAGGCCTGACGTCTCTACGGATGGGCGGTTCACCATCCCATCCCTCATTAAGACATCCGCCTACCAGCCTGCGAGACATTAAATTTGGGGCCAGTGAGCCGCATTTGGTTCTTCGGGCCAGTGGAGTCCAAATATGGTGTTAATTCTTTGTGGAAGTTAATGCCACCTTTTCAGGTTCCCTCCACCACCATCATGGTCTCTTTTCTACACATTCCCTCTCAACAATTCTGCAATAATTTCAAAATGTTATTCACATTCATTGACCTTTTCCTCAAGGTCCATTTACATCACATATTCATATTTATGAGTTTTCCATAGTTCTTGGACAGTCCAGTTATATTTACAAGTTGGGGGAAACAGGGTGTTACAATTCCCTCCCCCTTAAAAGGAACATCATCTTCGATGTTCTTATCTACTAACATGTATTGCATGTACAGAAGTAAACAAAATTGGATATACCTGTCTCATGGAATCCTCCATTTCCCATGTAGCCTCATCTGGGCCAAAATGTTTCCACTGCACCTTGACCTATGCAATGGTTTTGTTCCAAAGCGGGGTTTCCTTTCTATCCAATATGCATTGGGGTTCTGGTAGAAATTCTCCCTCCAGTTCCACCTGGATCAAAGACCAGTCAATTATATGATTAGCATCATGTACATATTTCTTCAATAATAAAACATGGAAAACATTATGTTCTTTTATTGTGGGAGGAAGTGATAGCCGATAGGCTACAGGTCCCACTCTATCTAGAACCTCAAAGGGTCCAAAATACTGGGGTGCCAATTTGGCATAAGCTCCCATTTTTAGGGAACTCCTTCTGGGATTAATTCTGAGATATACATGGTCTCCCGTTTTGAACTCTCTTGGAGTTCTCTTTTGATCAGCATAACTTTTTTGTCGGTTCTGAGCGACCTTCAGATTTTGTTTTATCTAAGTCACTTGTTGTTCCATTTCCTTCAACATATTGGCTCTAATAGAAATCCTATTTGCAGGGTTACTCTAGTTGACTGGAGTATTACACAGCCTACCATAGATGACCTTGAAGGGACTCATCTTTAAGGATGCTTGGTAGCCGTTGTTGTAGGCGAATTCTACCAATGGCAGGTAGTCTTCCCATTTCCTGGGCTGATGCATTACATGCATCCTTAACATATCTTCTAATATTTGATTTACTCTTTCTATTTGTCCGTCGATTTGAGGGTGATAGGAGGTGCTAAAAAACAATTTAGTCTCTAATCCTGCCATCGGTGACTTCCAAAAATTGGAAGTGAATTTTGTGTCTCTGTTAGATATTATCTCCCTCGGCATGTCGTGCAATCAGAACACCTCTTTCATGAATACCTGGGCAATATCTATCACCTTGCAGGTTGATTTGACGGGGATGAAATGAGCAAACTTGCTCAGTTTATCCACCACTACCATAATGGCATCATTTTGTTTGGTTGAAGTTGGCAATCCAGTGATAAAATCCATGGAGACGGTTTCCCATTTCCATTCTAGGATGGGTAAAGGGTGTAGTAGTCTGGCTGGGTGTCGATGTTCTGCTTTAACCTGTTGGCACTCTATGCATTGGGCCAAATATTTGGCTATGTCCTTCTTCAATCCAGGCCAATAAAATTGTTTCTGGGTGGCAGTGATCATTTTCTGGTATCCTGGGTGACCAGTGTAGGGTCTTTTATGTAGTTCATCCATGATGAACCTCTTCAATTCATCATGATTTGGGATGTAAATTCTATCTCTGTAGGTGAGAAGACCTCCTTCAGTTATCTGGTATCCTTCATATTTTCCTTCAGAGGGTTCTTGCTGTAGGTACAGGGTCACAGTTTGAACGAAGGGATCTGTTTCTTGTGCATTTCTGACTCTGTTCTTGATATCTGTCTTGCAGGTACTCACTGCTGCCAGGTGAATTGTTTTCATGCTTCTGCTGAGGGCATCGACCACCCTATTTTCTTTCCCTTTAATGTGTTTGATTTCAAAATCAAATTCGCTAAGGAGGGCCATCCATCTAGCTTGTCTAGCATTGAGTTTTGGTTGGTCGAACAAATACCCCAATCCACAGTGATCTGTCATAAGCACAAATTTTCTTCCCAAGAGGTAATGCCTCCACATTTTTAAGGCATGCACTATGGCAGCCAGTTCTAGATCATGAGTGACATAGTTGACCTCATGTTCATTCAATTTTCGGGATTCATAGAATATCACCTTTTCTTCCTGCATAAGGACTCCTCCGAGCCCTTCTTTACAGGCATCTGTGCACACAAGAAAGTCAGCTTCTGGATCAGCGATTTTCAGCACGGGTGCTTGGGTCAGTAGATGTTTCAAGGTTTGAAATCTTTCTTCACATTGCTATGTCCACATGAATTTTCCCCCCTTCTTCTGGAGGGAAGTGATTGGGCAACCAATCTTGGAGAATCCTTTTATAAATATCCTATAGTATCTCGCTAATCCCATAAAGGATCTGATGTCTGAAACATCCTTTGGGGTAGGCCATTCCATGCTAGACCTGATCTTGTTAGGATCTATTGCTACCCCTTCCTCGGACAAAACATGTCCCAAGTAATGTATTTTCTTCTGAAATAAGTCACATTTGTTGAATTTAGCATAGAGATGATGCTCTCTTAGCAATTGCAACACAAGTCTAAGGTGCTCTTCATGTTCTTCTCTAATCTTAGATTAGATTAATATGTCATCAATGAAGACTAGTACAATTTTATCTAGAAATTTACTGAGTACATTGTTTATTAAGAACATGAAAGTGGCAGGGGAATTGGTTAACCCAAATGGCACTACCACAAACTCATAATGACCATACCGTGTCCGGAAAGCGGTTTTATGGATGTCTTCACCCTTAATTTGGACCTGATGGTATCCTGACCTCAAGTCAATCTTTGAGAAAATAGACGCACCCCCCAACTGATCGAATAGATCATCGATCCTGGGCAAGGGGTATTTGTTCTTTATGGTTACTTTATTAAGTTGTTTGTAATCTATACACAGTCTAAGGGTGCCATCCTTCTTTTTCACAAACAGGACTAGTGCTCCCCATGGGGACACGCTGGGTCAAATATAACCCTTATCCATCATTTCTTTCAATTGCAATTTGAGTTCAACTAACTCAGGTGTGCTCATCCGGTAGGGTGTTCTAGACACTGGCACCACTCCTGGTGTGAGCTCTATCGAGAAGTCAATGTCTCTTCTCGGAGGTAGACCCGGTACCTCCTCCAGAAACACATCTCTGTATTCCCTCAGGATAGGGTGATCATCAGGGCTTGGTTTAGCACCTTCGATTGTTTTTAATACCTGTATTTCATATAGGGGACATCCCTTTCGACAATACTTTCTCATATGCAGGGCTGATATTTGTCTCACCGAGACCAGTTTTCGGTTCCCTTGGAGGCTTATCCTTTTTCCTTCTTTGCTCACACATTCTAAGGTTTTATGGTAACAGTCCAATTTGGATTTATGGGCGGCTAGCCAGTTCATACCGATTAACATATCATATGATCCCAGGGGTAATACATTAAGGGTTGCTTGGGTGGGGAATTCACCCATCATAAATTGGCAGGCTGGTATGACCTCTACTACCTTTCTCTTGGTGCCAGTGCCTAACTGTACCAACCATGGCTTAGTTTTTTTTCGTGGCTGAAACTTACACTTATCAACAACTTTAGGGGCTATATAACTCAAATTTGAACCAGGATCAATCAAAACAGACACTAGATGGTTGGAAATCATACCTTCTATTTCCACCACTGAAGCTTGGTGGTCATCTTGGTTATTATCCAAGGCTGCATAAATCTGCGGCACACTGCTTGCCACATCATTGACTATGGTAGCTTCCTGAATGTTATAGACTTTCTGACTGTTCTGTTGTCGGTGTGGACAGTCTCTCAGGAGATGCTCTTCTCCACAACCCCAACATTTCAGAGGTTCTTTCTTTGGGTTATTAGTTTTCACTGGCATAGGTCTAGAAGTTTTGTTTCCGTCCACTGAGGGAAAGTTCTGTTGGAGTACACTCTGGGATAGATAGTTCGTTATGGGGTTCTTCTTGTAGTTTTTAAATCCTGAGGATTTTCTCCCCTTTTTCTGAAACCTCGAACCACTCTTCTATTTCCAGTCTCCACGAGACTCTGCGCGATGTCCATATTGTTCATGACAATATGTTGCCTTTCTTATAGTGTCTTCTAAGGTCTTTGGCTCATCAAATTCAATTTAGTTCCGGTATTCCTTGGGTAGCCCACTGATGAAGCGTTGCACCTTCGCCTTCTCTGCTTTGATGTAGGGTACATATCTCAATAAGTCGAGGAATTTTTTGACATATTCTTCCATAGTAAGTTGTCCCAGTTTGAGTTCATAAAACTCTTTAGCCTTCTCGTTGAAAAATCTTTTCGACAAATACTTCTTCCGGAAGTACTTCTCAAACTGTTTCCAAGACAGGTCCTCCTCACGGACCCATTTAATATTCTTAAGGTATTCCCACCAGATGGAATCCTTTCCATTCAGATTGAAAGTGGCCACTCGGGCCTTCAAATTCTATGAAAAATCATGGACTCTGAAATATTTATTCAGTCCAAGTAGCTAGGCCTCGGCTTCCTCTCCCTTCTTTATCTCGCCGTCGAAGGAGGGAGGTTTGGCCTTTCTGAATTCCTCAAATTTATGACTCTTGGAAGTCTTTTGCATCTTCTGTTTTCTGTGAGAATAGGAACTGGTCCTGATGCTGGAAGAGCCTTCTAAATCGCCAGCTTCCTTCTGAGTGTAATCGTCTGGCACTGGTCCTTTACCTCTGGGGTGAACCTTTCTTGAGGTTCTTCTCTCAGTATGGCCACTGACACGACCATGATTCTGCATCTCAGGTTCATGTTGCATTTGTCGTTGTAGGTCGGATAAGATCTGCAGTAGAACTGCATTAATTTCGTTTTGCTTTTCTTGTTCTTTCATCACCCTTTCATTGTCGGCCTTGTAGCTTTGCAATTCAACCATGAGACTCCTCAGAGTCTCGGCTAGGTCCGGAGGGGTTCCTATTGCTCTTCTTTCATCGAAATCTTCATCTTTGTTGTGGGAGCCTTCTCCCACCTCTTGGCGAGTCATCATACCCTACGTCTGTAGATTCCCGCAGTTGATGGTCCGCTTGAGTGAAAAGACAAATGTTGGTTATTAGTCAAGAGTTAAATATTATTTTTATAATTTGTGCCTAAATTTATAACTCTTTCACATGCATACACAGTTGGGTTCTTGTTTTCAAGTTTTAATCCTGGGCAAAAGAGTTACATTAGGGGTTACTCTTCGTAGGGGTACTTCGAACGAAGCTTATGCGCAACTCGCGCATGAGCCCAATCAGGCCGAGTGCTGTAACCATGCTCTGATACCACTTTGTAGCACACCCACTACCTACAATCAAACTTTTTCGTTGATTTCTCAATGATGAGAATCTCCAAAGCTCGCAGCAACGAAAATCCAATCTCGATCTACAAGTCTTTAGTACCCTGTCATGGCCTCTTCTTCATGCACCTGTGACATTTCCTCGATGATAGCTTCGGGTTTCGGAGTTTCGTGATCCCTGACGACAAAAGTTCCTATCCTCTCGAACTCTTGATCTCCGATGAGCAATTTTACCGATCCATGCCCTTTAAACGTTAGACCTCCTGGCTATGCTCTGGTCCACATGACCTTCCCCCTATATGACAACAACCATACCTCCTCATCGGGTTTTCGGACTTTTCAATGTCGAAATACACTCATCCTCAGGATTCGCGATCCCTCAAATCCCGATGTGCTCTTTATGCACTAGCTCTCCTGGCTAGGCTCCTGGCCGATACGACCGTTATCCCCATGACTGCAGTCTTACTTCTCGTCGGGGTTTCGAGATTTTAAGTGCCACAATTCATTGGCCCACGGGATTCCTGATCCTTCAAATCCCGACGCGCTCCAACTTCCATTAGCTCTCCGGGCTAGACCTCTGGCCCACGTGACCACTATTTCACAAGATCGCAGCCTTGTCTCCCATCGGGGTTTCGAACATCGCAATGTCGAAATGCATAAACATTTTGTCCTCGAAATCCTCGATATCCCAATACGACGTCAGTTTTCGCTAGTCCCCTGGGCCAGACCTTTTGGGTCCATACGACCTCCCTCTATATTACCGTCGTCCTACCACCTATCGGGGCTTCGGGGTTTCTAATGCTAAAAAACATTTGCCCACGGGATTGTCGATCCCTTGAATCCCGATTCTCTGATAGGCTAACAGCTGGCCCCACAATGGCACTCTTCTCCTTGTCGGGGTTTCAGACTTCACAATTCTGAAATGCCCAAACCTCTCGTCACCAGGATTCACGATATCCCGATGACCAATATGCCGATAGACGACTTCCTGTCGGGACTTTTCCCGATGGCTCTGATTGCTGTTGCGCGTCCTCCTTTGATGGACGGTCCTGGTTAACTCTCAGGATTTCGCGACTTCTGATGTCCTGGATGCCTCATCCCTAGGACTCACAGAATACCAGACTCTGACTCCCTTAAGATATATGACATGCGTCCCAAGTGAATGGACGGTTTAGATTGCTCCTCAAGTTTTCAAGACTTCTGATGTCCCGACTTTCATGACCTCAGGAACTTTGATTTCCCGAATGTCGATGTCTCGATGTCTAGTACTCGGATCTCCAGAATGGACGATTGCGTGACATGTGTCCTCTCTTAGATGGACAACCCAGATTGCTTCTGGGTAATTTCCCATGGAAATTCCCGATCTCATGTCATTGAGACTTTCGATTTCCCGATATGTGAAACCCTGATGAGCCAACCCTCCTTTCAGGATTTTTCCTTCTATTCACGAGCTTAACCCTCGCACAACTTCTGTTAGATCCGACAGCTGACGGGTATCTTCTCGGGATCTGACAGCTCAGATTTTTCCCACCTCGCGCATTCTTCCATTACTTCGTGGATGTGGAAAGATCAACAGTCCAAATGTTCTCATGGACCTTTGGGGGGGGGGTCTACGATCCCAATTTCATCGCTATTCACGAAGATAGAGAGAAAAAGGGGCAAGGTATGTAACCCCCTTGTTACTTTCGTCAATCTGACGGTCATGAATGACCATGTGTCTTCCGACAGGATCTCATCCGTCGATTCATTACTTATCCTTACGCTGCTACTTCGAAATCTTAAGAGGGTCATTCCTCCTCGTACAGGGTTATTAAGACTTGCACCTTCAAGTCATTTTTCCAAGTTCTTGGTAAACCTTTCCAAGGAGGGAATATCTATGAAGAGATCTATACCGGGGCATCCCGGGAGATAGACCAGGGGAAACAATTTCCTGAGGATGGACTGGAAGTCTGACTGGGTTCAACTCATGCATAATTAAATTCATTTATCAACATAAGCCATGCGTGGTCTTTCTGTCATAAGCATATATCCATTATTTCTTATCAAACACTGCACATACATTCTTATACTATAATCGTTTATAATTTCACATTTCTATGAGCATATATATATATATATAAGTATATGAATTTCAGGATGCAATATGTAAAACACTTATCAGAAATAAAACCAGAAGTGGGTGCAACTGCTGAGAGGGGTGCTCGTTTCCACCCAACCGTAGGCGTAGCGACTCCCAGTGGATTTACCACTAGCCACCCCCACTCTGAGACCACGATGTTGTGAGGCTGCGTCTCCCTGTTCTCCAGTGACCAGGAGCGAAGGTTGCAATCCTGCCTCTCTGCTATCACTCACTCTGCGTAATGCCAAAGTTCCCCTCGTGTCTGCCCCCAATCGCTTCTACCATACACCTTATCCTCTTGCGAGGTTATGTGTGGCACAATTTCCCTCGCGTTGATCAGGCCTGACGACTCTATGGATAGGCAGTTCACCATCCCATCCCTCATTAAGCCATCTGCCTACCAGCCCGCGAGACATTAAATTCAGGGCCAATGAACCACTTTTAGTTCTCCGGGCCAGTGGAATCCAAATACAGTGTTAATTCTTGGTGGAAGTTAACGCCACCTTTTCAGGTGCCCTCCACCGCCATCATGTTCTCTTTTCTGCACATCCCCTCTCAGCAGTTTTGCAATAAATTCAAAATGTTATTCACATTCATTGACCTTTTCCTCAAGTTACATTTACATCACGTATTCATATTTATGAGTTTTCCATAGTTCTTGGCCAGTCCAGTTATATTTACAAGATGGGGGAAACAGGGTGTTACAAATTCTTTGCTGATGTTTGGGCCCACCATACAGGAGAGGTGGAATTCCCAGAATTCCAACCTCAAAAAAGAATTGATGGATTATCTAGAAAACCTTTTTGGTGTAGATACTTTTAATAAGACCTTGGCCATGGCCGCAGCTGGACAATATTTAGAATATACACGAGAAACATATAGGAGTCACTTGAAACAAAATGATAGGTATGAGAATCCTCTGATGACTCAAGAGAGGGAGTGGAAGTCCCTCATTGAGGATGCAAACGAGAAGAAATTGACAGATGAAGGAAAAACACCCTCTGGTCCCAGAAGGTAAATTACAATTTCAATTGAATACCTTCAATTTTTTTTACATGTAAATAAACCTGTGGTATATATTAACATACTTTAAACTTTTGATGATAGGTTGATTGACACGTCAAAGGCCACAAAAGTAAGGCTTGCCAAATGTGGCCAGCACAAGCTAGGTCATGGTGGCTACTTGAAGTTGCAGTCACGAATTGTAAGTACCTAAATATCTTATTTGTATTGCCTTAAAACTTTTAGGTAATTCCAACGAATAACATAAAAAATACATACTCTTATGCAATTCAGGGTGAGAAGTTTGGGACTGAAACCACGGAGGAAGAACTAAAGCTTGGTTACAAGTACGGCTATAAACCGGTAGTTGAACACCGAAAAAGCTTGGGGCAGATACCAAGAACCACTTTGCAAGATAAGGTAAATAAAAATTAATCCACATTAACCTTTATTATTAAAAGAATACAGTCATGTTGGATATTATTAACATTTAAAAATTTGTTTTAATCAGGGGAGTAGCACTGTCAATGAACACACTTGTCCTATTGGAGAGCAGTGCGTTGATAGCAGTTTGCAACTAGAAGATAATTCTGATCCCATTTAGTCCCAATTTTCCATGGAGATGCAACTGCACGATGGTGCTATGACCGAGGTGGGACATGATGGTAATATGGTTTTATTTTAATCATGTTGTATAAGTTATACTTAATTATACATTTATGATTTTCATTATAAAGTTTGTGGTCTCAATGGCAGAGAATGTTGTACTTGAGGCTCGTACAGTTGAAGAGGAGCACATGGGGGAAACCAGTCCAACTATGTTGACTAGTGCACCAGGTAAATAATTGCATTGCATGTGTTTTTTTTAATATGACTGAACTAGTTCAATGATATTTAAAAACTGGCCATTTAAATTTTGTATTTTCTTCTTTTGTAGGTGATGCCTCATTACAATGACCTCCATTACAACATGAGTACCCCGCGACTAGGCGTGCTCTGCGTGATAGGATGAAATCACAATCGGATTTTGAAGAGCACCTAGAGAATGAAGACGTAGATATTGATGAAATGATTAGGAACTATAGGGATAATAAGAAGAGGCCGGATAAAAGTACTAAATGATGATGTACATGAATACTTTAATATTTTAATATGTTTTTTTTTGCTATAAATATTTCAATAGATTTATATGTTGGGTATTGGGGAATTGAGAGTGATGTGAGGGGGGGGGAGGGGCCATAAGAGCTTCCTCCTTCACGTGGTTGGCCCTGTTTAGTAGAGAATAATTTATTGGAGTCGCTTAATCTTGGATCAAACATCCCTCGATCCAACATAGCAACAACAAAGTCAATGTTGACTTCGTTGCTGCTACTTCAAATCAAGGGAGACAGTTTGATCAAATATTAGACAGATGGCTCCAATAAATTATTCTTGAAACCAAGAGGATCTCATTCAGGTATGTTCCAACACTCTCGTAAAAATGCATATTAGAGTAAATAATGCGCTACAAATATTACTTGTATTGATTTTTTAGATATTTAAGGATGTTGAATGATTTTGGCAGGTACTTTAAGATCTTTCTTTGTCGATTGAGTGAAGCTCAAGACTAACAGAGGGCCATACATCAGAAGAGAAACACATGGGGCCAACCATTCCAACTTTACTATATAATTTTATATCGCCATCAATTCTAGTTATTTTAATTTAGATCTGTTTATTTCTTTTTAAATATAATATAGCTAAAAATGCATGTAGTGAATAAATGGAGCATCCTTGGCACCTACAAGTATAAAATTGGTTAATATGGATCTATTACCAAAGCTATTAGATATGCATTAGAAGTTGTATATTGGGAATAATAGGGGGGTTGGCATGCCTTGAGAACATTGTTAATTACAATTAAACTAAGGAATGACTATAGAAAATAAAATATTTGGAGAAATAAATCCACAGCTTGCAAAGTTAAAACATCGTGGCCTTCTACTCAATTCTTATTTCTTTATGTGTCAATTCCTTATAAACCAACTACATCTCAAAATTGTTATCTATGTACGATTATTCACAACACATGCCCAACTGGACATTAACACACACACTCAATTAAGAAGAGGGGTGTTAATGTGGAAGGAAATTCCAACATAGGGATATGTCACTATAGAGATAGACTGTAACATCACCATAGATAACAACCAAAATCCAAAGACAACCCACAAGGCATGACACCGAAACCATCGACAATGTTAGTAATAGAGTCGAGGAGGATGCTATCACATAAACCTGTGGAATTTGACCCAAAGACAGTGTCCAGATCAACAAATTTTTTGGCACATAGATAACAACCACAATCCAAATATGGCCCACAAATAATGACACCAAAACTATCATCAACGTCAGTCCAAGAGCAAGGGAAGATGCCATGACATCAACCCAGGGACTTGCAGCCCAAAGCCATCTTCCAGATTGGCAAAGATTTTGATGTGAGCAATGGCTTGTATACTATCTCCATCTTACAATTGTTATCCATGTGGGATTATTCACAACACAGTGACACACACACTCAACAGTGATGTTTAACGCACACAAACACACAATTAAGAAAAGTATTAATGTGAAAACAATCCCAACATAAGAATATGCAACCGTAAATATAGCTTGTAACATCACATAGAAAACAACCACAAGCCAAATATTGCCCATGTGATATGATACCAAATCCACAGGCACTGGTAGTATCAGGGTGAGGGAGGATTATGTTTTTTTAAATAGCCTTGGTTGTTGCAGGATTGGGATGAAGGTAGAGTATGAAGAGTTGGTGCCCATAGCAATAAATGGGATCCATTCATCCTGGGACATGTTTGTTTGGGGTGTTTGTGCTCGGGAGAAGCTTCCTACCTTTTAGAAGATGAGAGACTATTTCAGCTAGAGTGTAGGAGAGTTGAAACCCTGCCCTCATTGGGAAGATGAGGAAAGTGTTGACATTACTAAGACAACTGAGAGGGGGGGGTGAATCAGTTGTAATTGAGCTTAAACAATTTTAAGTCTATTAAAACATTATTAATCTTTCTTCAAGTGATCATCAACAATATACAACATATGGACAGTAAAAGTAAAGAGAATTAGTCACACATAAGGTATACACAGAGACAGATTTTTCACGAGGAAACCCATAAAGGGAGAAAACCTCTTCTTCTTCAAAATGATAGGCAGTCTTTTAAGTTTTGTACATCATCTATAATTGAGCACCAACTCAATGTGAGGTTGCTACCTCTATTTTACAAGATGCAACTTGTTTGAGAGCACCAACTCTCTGGTTTCTCTAGCACCCACTAGAAGGAAGCACCAACTCCCTTAATGTTCCAGCACCAACTGGATGGAAGCACCAACTTCCATTTACACAGGCTCCAACCTATATAACATAGAACACTTGTTCTCCCTTGCACCACCCTGCCACCTTGGCTTCTCTGGCTGCAACCAGATGGAAGCTACAACTTCCTGTGTTCAAGTTCTTACTTGAACCTCTAAGGACAACAATCCTCCCGAGCACCTCCCAACCTCCCTAGAATATGACTGAATAAATAAACAGTCAACTATGCATATAAATCAATTCTTACCAATCTTTCTTTGTTCTGTAAGTCTAATCTTCTTCTAACTGTTCTGCAATTCTTCTCTTCCTTTGTCTGTTCAGCGGGTCTTCTCTGCATCAAGTTGTTCTGTCATTCTGCTTTGCTTCAAATTATTCTGTTATTATGCTCTTCTTCAAGTTCTCTTCATCACCTGTTACTCTTCTCTGAGTTTCATCTCCCACTGTGCATATTCTCAATCTTACATTGCACATTATATGATTTTCCCTTTCTTACATTTTCATTCATTTTTCATACAGAACAATAAAACCCACACAGTCTATCTCATCTTATTTTATACACACTTCCACGACGGTTCCACTTCACATTACCTTAGGCAAAAGAAAGACAATTGTCCAAGCAACTGAAATGCCAACTAATCAACAATCATGAGTCTGTTTCACTAACAAATTCAAAACTGAGGAGTTAACTGTGAGAGAGAACAGTAACCCTCCGATCAACACTTCATCTGACGGTTCAGATCATTTCGTGATTTCGCATATCATGATTTCAACACTCTTGACGTTCAGTGTTTTTGTCACTTCAAAGTCCCGATCCACGAAATTTTGTAATGGAGTCGAATCAACGGTTCAGATCACATCTCGATGTTAAGAACCAAACATCAATATAGCATAGAAAAACCTCAGGAAAAGTACTCAACGCCTTGAAAAAAAAATAATTTTAGATAATAAACCTCTTCGAGGGGTCAACCTCCTTTTAACCCACTTAAATGTTCAAGTACCTGATGATTCAAAATGAAAACGTCTCCTTGGTATATATAGGAGACTAGGAGGTATAATTACAACTAAGGGCTTAAAGCCGACATAAATAAAATAACATTACTAATCTAATATGCCCCAATTAAGGGGTAATAAATAACTTTAGTAATCTAATATGCGCCAATTAAGGGGTAATGAGACAATATTAGGGCTTAACATGCCCCTCCCCTTGAGAAAAGTGTTGTCCGCAACGCTTGAGTAACTATGGATGCTTCTGTATAAAAGACTCATCTTCCCAAGTGGAATCTTCAGCCGTTAGTTTCCTCCATTTAATGAGATACTCTGAAATGGATCTATTCCTCAATTGGCGAATTCTTGTGTCAGTGATGTCTTCAAGCTCCAATATGATTTTTCCTTCCTCGTCAATTTTTGGCAATATAGTTTGAACTGGGATCTTGTCCCTTATAACCTTCTTTAAGCACGAAACATGGAAAACTAGGTGTACTCGTGAAGATGCAGGCAACTCCAATTTTTATGCCATACTACCAATCTTTTGAAACACCTTATAAGGGCCATAGTACTTTGGTGATAATTTATTATCCTTCTTGGCTTGCTTGAGGGACATCTGTTTGTATGGTTGTAGTCTTAAAAATACCCAATCCCCTACTTCAAAACTTCTTTCACTA
>ML789543.1:232820-263082 GCA_009831015.1 Picea engelmannii
ATTCTTTCTAAATTTTTCTCCCTACTTATTTTACAAAGAAGCATTGGGTAATTGCTTCAGAGAAATAGTGTTTGAATTGTTTTTTTGTTGACTTGGTAAACACTACGAAATATTATTTTAACTTGGTATTACAAGAGTTTAAACTTAGTTTTTCAAAACTCAGCCCTCTCAGACTCAAACTTGGCCAAGTTGACTGAGTTGACCATCTAGGGTACTGATTCGACCTTCAAACAAGATTGGGGACTAGTTAGGTATTGAACTAGTTGGTTCAGTGTACAAACCGACTGTTTCAGTACCAAACCTGTCCAACTCAGTCGAGTCTATACTAGTTTGTTCCCTACAGGCCTTATCACACTTTTGGAGGAAAAAAAACATTTTTTATTTATTTATAACCTAAACCCTAGATTCTCTTGCCCTAAACCCTAAAAGAACACATTATAGAGCCCCACTGTCTATTTTCTTAACACCACTCTCATTGAGTCATGCTTCTACTAATACTACTAGTGCAGTTACAAATGTCCTCAAGGAGTCCGACGAGTCTAAGGACACTGAGCTAGAGGATGCTCCTATAGCTCATGCTGAGGATCCCATTTCTAGTAGTGGTGATCAGTTTGATGATTGATCATGTTGATCACTGATATGTAGTAGGTCAGTGGATTGTAGCATGTTGTTTTTTGGACTCTAGAGGCCATTTAGAGCTTTGTTGATTATGTATTTTTTTTTAGATATGTATTGCACTCCAGGGATGATTTTAAGGATGGAAATTTATTTTAAAATGTAGAAACCTTGGCAAATCTTAGTTATCCTTTATATGACAACTATAAATGTTTGGCGATATTTTTGTAAAAATATTCAAATTTCTAAGGATTTTATATAGTTTTTATATTTTTTTGGCGATTTTTAAGATAAAATAATTTTATCCTATAGAATTTGAGCAAATCATTTTTAAAATAGCGAATCTCGTTTTTGGAAAAACCATGAAAAATTATCCCATGAGCAAAATTTAGCCCCTAAAATCATCTATGTTGCACTCAGTTCCATTTTGATATATTAACCCTTACATGGTATATACATGAGCAAACTTTGTATATTTTGTCTCTGATGGTTTGGAATCTTTAAAATATATTTTTTCTTCAAAATTTTAATATTTTATACATTTTTTAGTAAACCATTTTAACTGGTCCAATTCAGAGTTGAGTTTAAGTCAAGTCCAAGCAGACCCTTGGTTGATACCGAGGTCGAGTCTGAGTTTTAAAACATTGGTTTAAACACTGTCAGAAGTTTCATTCTATTGTTTATTGTAAACTTTCATTTTGTCTGTGTTAATATGTAGTTTTGGTTTCTATCAAAGCATTTTGTGCTAATTTGACCAACAAATGAATGTTGTTGATCACTGGTGAGTTGTATATGCAGTCTTAGATTATCTAAAATGAGTCTTGTGATTCCCGAAGATGTGGACAGACAAAGTTGTGGTATTTTCTATGGTAATTGTTGTTATATTAGTATAATTTTAATTCATGCCAACTTTAGTAGCTTGCCTGTGCAGGACATAAAATCCAAATATTTTTTCTATAATAGACAAGGATTCCATGTTGGAGCTCTTGATTCTGAATCTAAGCTTTATTTTCAATGTGTTTGATCTAGTGGACTCTCTCAGGTGGATCTTGGAGGTTCAAATCTTGAGCTGTTGAGCATAGCTATCACTAGGCAAGGAGTTTTTAATAATTTTAGACTACAGATACTTAAAGTCCTTTTTAGCTACATGCCCTCTAAGTACAATCTATAAGAACTATAATCTTCCCCAGATATCACTAGGTTTTGATTGTGTCTTTGCTTCGTTCCAAACACAAAGGTAGAAATTTGAGACTTGTGTTATTTAGGTCTTAAATATGCTTTTTGATCTTTCTTGATTTCTTTGTTCATAGCATGAAAAAAAAAATTAGTTTATGTCAGTAACTTGTCCATTCATGCTGATTTCAGTATCTTTGGCATGCTTGAAGGCGTGAACTAAAGTTTGTTCAACAAGTCAACAACTGCCTAAAAATAGTATTGTACAAACATCAACTGCCATATTTACTATTTATTTACTGTGTAGTTTGGTTTAGACTTTGAACCCTATGCTCTTGGAGGTTCATGTTAATCTCTTGCATATTTCTTTGGTCACCTCTGAGGCTCAATTAAGGAGCTCTTAATCATGGACGAAGGTCAAAATTTATGTAGCTTAAAGGTTGGCCTTTTAGTTAAACAAATTTAGTTTTTGTCGGTAACTTGCCGAATCATGCTGATTTGAGTATCTTTGGCATGCTTGAAGGCTTGAACTAAAGTTTGTTCAACAAGTCAGCAAGTTCATAAAATAAGCATCGTACAAATATCAACTGTCATATTACTATTTATTTATTGTGTAGTTTGGTTTGGACTTTTAACCTTCTGCTTCACAATTTTAGAGGCCCATGTTAATATCTTACATATTTCTTTGGTTACCTCTGAAGCTCAAAATTAAGGATCTCTTAATCATGGACGAAGCTCAAAGATTGGCATTTTAGTTAAGTTTTATATATCCTTGGCATTGTAGGCGATATAAAATCTTTTCTTCATCTGAAGAAAGTGGTTCATGTACTCCATGAGTGTTATGTCAAACCCCTTGGCATACACAAAAGAAAGGCCTATAAAGAGCATATAGAACTTGTCATTGGAACATGGTTTGGTCCAGTTTCATCATTACTCCCGTTCTTAAACATTGAGAATTCTTAACCTCAAGGAGAAACTTTGGAAGTGCTTTTCGAGGAAACTGATGTTCTCTTGATATGTGATAACTTGTCTATGTTCGACATTGAAATTCCATAATGGTTATGATATTATTAGTTGGTAGTTTTGATTAATTTTGTATGGTTCTGCTATGGACGTCATTTAAAGAAGAGGAGATGAACATGCAGTTAGACACAAGTTCATTTTTAAAGTGATTTTCCATGCAAAAATTTTGCATACCTCATATTTTAGGTCTTCATGCTTGTGGAGATGATACCAAGAGTAATCTCATTACGATAGAAGTTGTGATATCATGTTTCATTGGGTAAAATTTTGAAGGATTTGTTAGACGTGTATGAACTTAATGTCAGTTCTTTCACCATAATTGAAAAAAGAGACTATTCATGCATGAAGAATTGTGTTAATGTGGGTTGCAACAGTAATATACACAATTACTAATTACCGAAACTCAAATGGATGTGTCAAATACAAATTACTTTGGAGATTTGTAATGAAATAACAACATTGCTCAAATTTATCTTCTTTAAAAGGCATGTTTGGCAATTGCAAGGCACACGGTTGTGTTGGCATAGTTGTTCGAATTAAACTTTTGGGTGTGCATCGTTACATATATTGTAAAGTTAATGTGGAATTTTATTTTGATAGATGAATGATTGTTAAGGTTAGTAAACTCCCTTGGTACCCAATTCATTAAGGAAGAAAGATGATTCCACTAAATATTTCAATACTGGCTCTTATCATAGACTTTATCCATGTAGTGCCAAGCACAATGCTACCGAAGTTCATGAAAGGTGCTTGATATAACAGTGCTACCAAGTTATTGCACTTAGAGAAGCGATATGTAATATACAACCCCAAGAGGAGTGGGGGTTGCAAGGTGCAATCAACATCCCAAGAGAGGTTGCGATGGAGATGATAAATCAACTCATGTATGTGTGTGTATATGAATGGGATGCATTGATTAGTATCATAGATCCATCTAAACGTCAGTCTGATCTGTGGTGTGAACTCTAGATATGTAACCTTGAGCTATGCAAGCATGAGATGCATATCAATGCTTGTGCTAGTTTTGTAATTCTAGGCGATAAGTGCAATATTAGTGTCTGAGATTTTCCCTTGATCAGAACCAAGGTAAAACGTGTATTGGTAGTTTTATATATATATATATATATATATATATATTTATGTTGATTGAGTACCAGCAGGTAATAAGCAAAGTTCATGTTTGTTTAACATCTTATAAATGGAATGGATTAGCAGTTCCAATATTTCACGTATCCACTAACAACAGATAGTCAAAGGATCAAGCATTGTAGAGAAGTCAGATTAATGTGGTAAACATAAATAGGCACATGACCTTCTTACAAAAGTTTAATGATTTCACATATTATAGATTAGTTTTAGTGTGTTAGCTTAGGCATTAGACTATTTAGGGTAGGCATGGTGAAAGTAGAGTTTAATGATTGCCCATATTATAGCTTAGTTTTAGTGTGCTAGCTTAGGCATTAGACTATTTAGAGTAGGCGTGGTGAAAGTAGAGTTTAATGATTGCCCATATTATAGCTTAGTTTTAGAGTGTTAGCTTAGGCATTAGACTATTTAGAGTAAGTGTGGTGAAAGTACACAAAGTAGAGGAAAATGTGGTCTCTTTGGAGGATAACTCATAACCAAAATGTCTACATGTCCTTTGGGGGTTCTCACGGTCCAAGTGTATTCCCTGTTCGTTTAAATGACAAGGGAGAGTGGTTATTACATGTATTTTGTGTTATCATTGGATTGTGATGGTTAGAGTGAGTCACCACAATCTATGGCTAGGAAGGGAGGTAAATTTGTCAACTGTTTTTGAGAGGAATTGGGAAAACTAGGGTGAGGGGCGTAGGCCTCTAGATGGATTAAAAATTAAGTGTAGATATGAGTGTGTAACTTAGGGTTGGAGATTGAATTTAGATGGTGAGTTCTATTAGGTATTTAACAAGAAATAGAAATGACAATGAAGTGAATAACGGAAATAACAACTAAGCTATGGTTTATTGAACTCTTTTTGTTATGTTGATGGCTTCTTTCAAGGAAAGAAAGAGAGCTTGAAATAGAAGATGATGCAATCTAGTTTATTCATTTTCACTACAAATACAAATCCAAACAATGAGCACCAAGCATTAGGTTTATTCCCTTTTTTCTTTGGGAACTAGATTTCATTGTTTCTTTAAGTAGGCAAAGCGCCTAACTAGATGTGAGAATAATAAAAAGGTCTAGTAGATTGATGAGCACACATAAAAAGGTCTAGCTTTCACTTTTATCATAAAAAGGTCTAGTAGATTTATGAGCATGCATGGTTTCCCTACTCGATAGATGATAAACCAAAGCCTAACATCTATTATTTTTGGTGGCTTCTACTTGTTTGTTTTGCCACATATGAAATATGGCGTTCAAAAGTTAAGAACTTAGCCCTCTATAGAAATAGCCGTGCATTGTGGCCTTCATTTTTGCTATTGAGGTCTGCCTTGAGATGTTGAAGGTGCATATCATTGGGTTTTGGATGGTCCTCCATGGTGTTGGAGTTGGGTGTAACAATAATTGTTTATTTTTCTTAACAAGGATTTAGTCATATTTCCCACCATTACCTTATTGTAAAGAACCTCCTCGTTACAACAACAACTCTGATAACAGGTGCAAATTTTTTATTTTTTTATTTAATTTTTTATTTTTTTATTTTTTCGGTGTGGGTGCGCGTGTAAAAAGGAAACATACACACTTGAATCTACGTCGCCACCCGACGACTAACAATACACAACCACGATGATCACAACAAGAAGACCTAAGGCGCACAACAAGTAACTGCAGGCATTAAATAACCATATACATAAGGAACACAACAAGTAACTGCAAGCATTGAACGACATACTGGGTTATGTACAGTACGAACACAGAAGGAAGAATCCATAGTAGTAGATTTTACTATTTCTGCACAGGAAAGCAGGGCGTTTAATCTTCGTTCTCTGCTCTGGAGAGAGAGAATGTCAGATAGGCTCCTGGCCGACTGCTCAGGCAGAAACTAGTAAAATCTGTCAGGAGGTCACAGTGGTGGGAACTCTGCCTTTAAAGAGCCCACGAATATCAGTACGACCCTAGAGGTGTGTCGCAAGAGTGGAAAACCTGCCTTTAAAGGGCCCGAGACTCTTTATACGGCACTGGATTCTTTACACACAAAAAAAAATAATCACACACACAGACCAAGCAATTAATGGTTACAACCAAGTACAACATTAACTAAAGAACAACTACTAACTCTACGGAATGCGCAAGCCCGAAGGACTCCGACGACGACCATTCATTGTTAATAAATGATATTTTCTACGACTCAAATAACATTTAATACTAATCCAAAATTACCCCGAAACCATATCCACAATACATTTTCATTACCGTATTCTGCAAATAATTAATAATCCCATTTCAACTTGTGTGCTATCAAACCCTAAAATTTTAATGACATTACCACACAACCTCACATTTATACCATCCTAACCTTGTAATACAACATCTATCACCTCACTACAGGTATGTTATCCATACAAAATTTACGACAACTTACCATAAAACAATATTATTATTGCCTTTTATAATTGCCATAATTCTTGCCATTTAAGATAACAACAAGTCATATTACAACAAAACTTTCCATAAAACAATATTAATGTTGCATATTAATATAGCATTTTATAATTGCCATTTAAAATAACAACAAGTCACATTACCGCAAAACTTTCCCTAAAACAATATTAATACTTCATTTTATATTGCACTTTATATTTGCAATTTATATTTGCCATTTAAGTAACAACAAGGTCGCATTACAACAAAACTCTCCATAAAACAATATTAATACTGCATTTTAATATGAAATTTTATATTGCAGTTTATAATTGTCATTTAAAATAACAACAAATCACATTACAACAATACTCTCCATAAAACAATATTAATGCTGCATTTTAGTATGGCATTTTGTATTGCAGCTTATATTTGCCATTTAAAATAACAACAAGGTCGCATTACAGCAAAACTCTCCGTAAAACAATATTAATACTTCATTTTAATATGGCATTTTATATTGCCGTTTATAATTGTCATTTAAATTAACAACAAGTCACATTACCGCAATACTCTCCATAACAGTCAAAATTTGCCTTATTCATTACCTTGACATAGCAATACTAAATGCAATAGATGAACAAGGATACATTCTAAAATTATCAATGATAAACAAGGATAAACAAGATACATGCACGCCGAAGGTCGAATCGGCAACTGTTGCGCGCATGCCAGGCATCACGAACCAAAGTCAGTTTTGCAGGGGCGATTTAAAGCAGCTGCCAGGTAGTAAAAATTTCAGGAATTACACAGCTGGCAAGGGCAAAAATTGAGTTTTCATTTATAGTGGTAGGGGCTAGAATTAAAGGTTACTGTCGAACACTAAATGATAAAAAAAAATGTGCAGACATACGTGACCACACTCCCTGCGCAAGTCAAGGCCGTTGTTGTATTGATTGGGAGTGCAGGCCTGTCACCCAATCATTAGACAACTCGCCGAAGTCCAATTAATCCGCCCATACCCAAGCGCGAGTCTGTACAATTCAGGCGAGTTTTCCCAGCTCACGCTCGTCATGAAATACACTCGAAACGTAGAGGATTATCACAAAAACAATGCAGAGTTCAGAGGGTAAGGCGCAGGGGTTCTGATATTTGTTTCAAAAACAAATTTAACACTGAAATTGCAGGGATTTTAATATTCCCCTTTTTATAAAAAAATTTAACATTGGAAGTGCAGGGATTCTAATAGTTATTCAAACAAAAATTTAAAGATTGAAACCGCAAGGATTCTAATATTCGTTTGAAATAAAAATCCAAACTGAAAATCCAGGGATTCGAATATTCATTTCAAGTAACGAATTTAAACTGAAAGTGTAGGGATTTTATTATTCGTTTTTAAAATAACAATTTAACACTGGATGTGCAGGAATTCTAATAGTTATTCAATTAAAAATTTAAAGATTGAACCCGCAAGGATTCTAATATTCATTTTGAAATAAAAATCAAAACTGAAAATGCAGGGATTCAAATATTCGTTTCAAAATAACAAATTAGAAAATGAAGACATAGGGAGTCACGGTTAAACTTATCAGTTGCCAGAACGAATCTCAGAACAGATTTACAAAAATGAAATGCCCATAAATCTATATAAAAACGCCCACAGTCAAATGAAAAATTCCAGAACAATAAATAATAAAAATTTACATAGTCACGCACAATAAATAAAAATTTACACAGTGCAGAACGATGAATAATAAAAATTTACACAGTCCAGAACAATAAATAATAAATAATTTACACAATCCAGAATGACATTCGCATGCCAGTAATTAGATTCGCAAGCCCTTACCATCACAATAATTAGATTCCCATGCCATTACCATCCCAGTCCAGAACAATAAATAATAAATAATTTACACAGTCCAGAACAATAAATAATAAAAATTTACCCAGTCAGGAACGACATTTGCATGCCAGTAATTAGATTCGCAAATCCCTTAAACCACAATGAAACTACCAGGAATACCATCACAGGCTATTCATAAATTTCACAACGCCATTACCATGCATATCCTATGTAAATAACCGGGTGGAATTCATTGCAGTAATCGATATAAATAACAATGCCACCTTGTAAATGCTACCATGCATGCTAACTATCACAGTGTTTGTCATTTACGGTAAAATTATACAGCAACAAATTACAGCGAAGAGTCCAATCCGAGCATTCTACTCTACCAAATAACGCGCATACCTTTTTCCTTATCGACCGCCTCGATTGATGTCCGCACCTCGATTGATGTCCATGCGCTCCATGCCGCTCCTGCCCGCCGACCGTTGAGACCTCACTGGCACTTCCCAGCCAATTGATAGGGGTACTCTACTTCCCCCTAGCGATTGGCTGGGAGGTACCGGTGAGGTCTCGACGGTCGGTAGGAAGGAGCGGCATGGAGCGCGCGGACATCAATCGAGGCACGAACTTCAATCGAGGCGGTCGATAAGGAAAAAGGTACGCGCGTTATTTGGTAGAGTAGAATGCTCGGATTGGATTCTTCGTTGTAATTTGTTGCTGTATAATTTTACCATCAATGACAAACACTGTGATAGTTAGCATGCATGGTAGCATTTACAGGGTGGCATTGTTATTTATATCGATTACTGAAATGAATTCCACCCGGTTATTTACATAAGAAATGCATGGTAATGGCGTTGTGAAATTTATGAATAGCCTGTGATGGTATTCCTGGTAGTTGCGTTGTGGTTTAAGGGCTTTGCGAATCTAATTACTGGCATGTGAATGTTGTTCCTGACTAGGTAAATTTTTATTATTTATTGTTCTGGAATGTGTAAATTATTTATTATTTATTGTTCTGGACTGGGTTGGTAATGGCATGCAAATCTAATTATTGTGATGGTAAGGGCTTGCGAATCTAATTACTGGCATGCAAATGTCGTTCTGGACTGTGTAAATTATTTATTATTTATTGTTCTGGACTGTGTAAATTTTTATTATTCATCATTCTGGATTGTGTAAATTTTTATTTATTGTGCGGGACTATGTAAATTTTTATTATTTATTGTTCTGGAATTTTTCATTTGATTGTGGGCGTTTTTATATAGATGTATGGGCATTTCGTTTTTGTAAATCTGTTCTGAGATTCATTCTGGCAACTGATAATTTTAACCGTGACTCCCTATGTCTTCATTTTCTAATTTGTTATTTTGAAACGAATATTCGAATCCCTGCATTTTCAGTTTTGATTTTTATTTCAAAACGAATATTAGAATCCTTGCGGGTTCAATCTTTAAATTTTTAATTGAATAACTATTAGAATTCCTGCACATCGAGTGTTAAATTGTTATTTTAAAAACGAATAATAAAATCCCTGCACTTTCAGTTTAAATTCGTTACTTGAAACGAATATTCGAATCCCAGCATTTTCAGTTTGGATTTTTATTTCAAACGAATATTAGAATCCTTGCGGTTTCAATCTTTAAATTTTTGTTTGAATAACTATTAGAATCCCTGCACTTCCAATGTTAATTTTTTTTATAAAAAGGGGAATATTAAAATCCCTACACTTTCAGTGTTAAATTTGTTTTTGAAACGAATATCAGAACCCCTACGCCTTACCCTATGAACTCTGCATTGTTTTTGTGATAATCCTCTACGTTTCGAGTGTATTTCATGACGAGCGTGAGCTGGGAAAACTCGCCTGAATTGTACAGACTCGCGCCTGGGTATGGGCGGATTAATTGGACCTCAGTGAGTTGTCTAATGATTGGGTGACAGGCCTGCGCCCCCAATCAATACAGCAACGACCTTGACTTGTGCAGGGAGTGTGGTCATGTATGTCTGCACATTTTTTTTTTATCATTTAGTGTTCGGCAGTAACCTTTCATTCTGGGCCCTACCACTGTAAATGAAAACTAAATTTCCGCCCTTGCCAGCTATGTAATTCCTGAAATTTTTACTACCCGACATATGCTTTAAATCACCCCTGCAAAACTGCCTTTGGTTCGTGATGCCTGGCATGCGCACAACAATTACCGATTCGACCTTCGGCGTGCATGTATCTTGTTTATCCTTGTTTATCGTTGATAATTTTAGAATGTATCCTTGTTCATCTATTGCATTTAGTATTGTTATGTCAAGGTAATGAATAAGGAAAATTTTGACTGTTATGGAGAGTATTGCGGTAATGTGACTTGCTGTTAATTTAAATGACAATTATAAACGGCAATATAAAATGCCATATTAAAATGCAGTATTAATATTGTTTTACGGAGAGTTTTGTTGTAATGCGACCTTGTTGTTATTTTAAATGGCAAATATAAGCTGCAATATAAAATGCCATACTAAAATGCAACATTAATATTGTTTTATGGAGAGTATTGACGTAATGTGACTTGTTGTTATTTTAAATGACAATTATAAACTGCAATATAAAATGCCATATTAAAATGCAGTATTAATATTGTTTTATGGAGATTTTTGTTGTAATGCGACCTTGTTGTTACTTAAATGGAAAATATAAATTGCAAATATAAAGTGCAATATAAAATGAAGTATTAATATTGTTTTAGGGAAAGTTTTGCGATAATGTGACTTGTTGTTTTTTTAAATGGCAATTATAAAATGCTATATTAATATGCAACATTAATATTGTTTTATGGAAAGTTTTGTTGTAATATGACTTGTTGTTATCTTAAATGGCAAGAATTATGGAAATTATAAAAGGCAATAATAATATTGTTTTATGGTAAGTTGTCGTAAATTTTGTATGGATAACATACCAGTAGTGAGGTGATAGATGTTGTATTACAAGGTTAGGATGGTATAAATGTGAGGTTGTGTGGTAATGTCATTAAAATTTTAGGGTTTGATAGCACACAAGTTGAAATGGGATTATTATTTATTTGCAGAATACGATAATGAAAATGTATTGCGGATATGGTTTCGGGGTAATTTTGGATTAGTATTAAATGCCATTCGAGTCGTAGAAAATACCGTGTCTTAACAATGAATGGTCGTCATCGGAGTCCTTCGGGCTTGCGCTTTCCGTAGAGTTAGTAGTTGTTCTTTAGTTAATGTTGTACTTGGTTGTAACCATTAATTGCTTGGTCTGTGTGTGTGATTATTCTTTTTTGTGTGTAAAGAATCTAGTGCCGTATCAAGAGTCTCGGGCCCTTTAAAGGCAGGGTTTCCACTCTTGCGACACACCTCTAGGGTCGTACCGGTAGTCGCGGGCTCTTTAAAGGAAGAGTTCCCACCACTGTGACCTCCTGACAGATTTTACTAGTTTCTGCCTGAGCAGTCGGCCAGGAGCCTATCTCACATTCTCTCTCTCCAGAGTAGAGAACGAAGATTAAACGCCCTGCTTTCCTATGCAGAAATAGTAAAATCTACTACTATGGATTCTTCCTTCTGTGTTCATACTATATATAACCCAGTATGTAGTTTAATGCTTGCAGTTACTTGTTGTGCGCCTTATGTCTCTGGTCGTTTAATGCCTGCAGTTACTTGTTGTGTGCCTTAGGTCTTCTTATTGTGATCATCATGGTTGTGTATTGTTAGTCGTCGGGTGGCGACGTAGAGTCAAGTGTGTCTGTTTCCTTTTTACACGCGCGCCCACACCTTAAAAAAAAAAAAATTGCACCTATTATCAGAGTTGTTGTCATAACGAGGAGGTTCTTTACATATGGTATCAGAGTGGGTTCGACCCGCGACTTGGGATTCGCTATGAATTTCGTTGACATGATTAGATTTGATTATACTGTTGTTGATCGAGTTGATTGTGTGCATGCAGGTAATCATGGTTAGAGGACACCGCGGAGGTAAACGACAGGGTGCTAGGGGAGGAGGCGTGACGCCTCTAGTAGCATCCACGCCTGAGGGGTCTAACCCCCAGGGAGGCGAGCAGGTTCTCGGACAGGAGAAGATAGCGGGCTGCGATGTTGTTGGGATGATGAGATATTTTCAACGCATGTCTGAGGCACTGCTCATCTGATTGGACAGAGATAAGGCCAGGGCGTTGGCACCTGCTGAGGTTCCACCGCATGCACCGGCCATTACAGGTAGCATTCACCATGAACTCGAGAAGGTTAAATTTCCTAAGTTCTTTGGTGCCCCGGATGGCTTCGCCACTGAGGCATGGTTGGAGAATATGGCGATGTGCTTCGCACTTCGCGATTATACCTCCAACATGAAGGTCTGCATGACGGTCTTTCAACTAAAGGGGAGCGATCTTCTATGGTGGAAGATGCTCTTGCTACAGCTAAACATGGCCGTTGAAGATGTGTCATGGGAAATGTTCGAGGACCAGTTCCGAGAGAGGTACCTTTCAGCGGAATTCATTGAGCGTCAGCTCAATGAGTTCAACGCATTACGATAGGGAGGTGGTATGGTGCCCGAGTACGAGGCACATTTTATGGAGCTTCTCCGGTATGCTCCGCACCTTAACACTGAGAAGCTCAAGGTCAACAGGTTCGTGTTTGGCCTTAACGACAACCTATGTGCAAAGGTTAGGATCTTGATGCCTCAAACCTTGCACGACACTGTCCAAAAGGCCCTCATAGAAAAGGAGGAGCTTATCAGTGGGGGTTAGACCAAGACTCTAGCGAGACCAGTAGGGCAGGGTTCATCTGGAACACCACAACATCAGACACCTGATAGACATACGCCGAGATATCATGGCTTCCAGAGGGGATCCACTTCCACTACACCCCAGTGACCACCACCTCAGCAGCATACACCTTATCGGGGACCATAGCATCAGTAGCAGCGTTTCCCGCAATAGCAGCAGTTTAGGCATGTTCAGCAGAACAGACCAGGTTTCCAGGTCGGTGGGCTGTCATCTTCTACTTAGGGTACCAGGACTACTGGGCCGAAGAAGGGGTGTTGGACATGTGGGGAGCCACATTACCAGTGCGACTGTCCTGTGGAGAGGACCAGAGTGTCCGAATCATCCGAACCCACTACCGTGGGAGATATGGACAAGGCCCATCAGATTCATGCGGCGGTGAGTAACCGCCAGGCAGAGCACCAGTCGACTGTGCTCAAGATGACAGGTATTGTCGTTGACCACACCCTTAGTATTTTGATAGACCCAGGTGCTACTGGGAGTTTCATTTATGGTGTAGTTCTAAAGAGGATTAAGGTAAAGGCATTCGAACAGGACGAGTTTAGCTTCGTAGAGATGGCTTCAGGAGCCAAACAGAAGGTTGGAGGAAAGGTTACGGGCTGTGCCCTTAACCTGGGAGAGTTTGTCACGAGGTTCAACTTATACGTCATGATCTTAGGATCTTATGACGTTGTGATTGGTATGGATTGGTTGGAATCGCATGAGGCGATACTCAACTGTAAGATGAAACGGTTGAGCTTGGTCGATGATGAAGGACAGAGACGTGTGATTGTAGGACAGAACTAGGGAGTATCCCTGAGGTTCATCTCTTCCTTATAGTTACGGAAGAGTATGTGCAAGGGGTGCAAGCTTTATGTGATCCTCGCGCTAAACGAAAAGGGAGTAGAGGAAGGTCTAGAACACCTTCCGGTGGTGAAGGAGTTTGCGGACGTATTTCCAGAGGAGTTGCCTGGGATGCCACCGGAAAGGGAACTGGATTTTACCATAGACCTGAAACTGGGGACCGAACCAATAACAAGAATGCCTTATCGGATGTCGACCCCGGAGTTGCAAGAGCTGAAAATGCAACTAAAGGAGTTGTTGGACCTGGGACTGATACGCCCTAGTGTGTCACCGTGGGGTGCACCAGTTATTTTCATATGAAGGAAGGATGGATCATGGAGGCTTTGCATGGACTACCGTCAACTAAACAAGGCTACGATCAAGAATCAGTATCCCTTACCAATAATTGATGATATGTTCGAACAAATGAAGGGTGCGACGATGTTCTCCAAGATCGATTTGCGATCAAGGTATCACTAGTTGCGGATCAAGGAGGATGACATCCCTAAGACCGCCTTTAGGACGAGATTTGGACATTACGAGTTTATTGTTTTACCGTTTGGATTGACAAACGCCCCAGGGGTATTCATGAGTTTGATGAACGGGGTGTTCCGTGAGTACTTGGACAAGTTCGTCCAAGTATTCATTGACGATATATTGATCTACTCTCGGATGATAGAGGAGCATGACGAGCACTTGCGCTTGGTACTACAGTGTCTACTAGAGCACAAATTGTATGGGAAGTTGTCCAAAAGCTCTTTTTATCAATCAAGGATTCACTACTTAGGGCATGTCATCTCTGATGAAGGTATCACCGTGGATCTGGCCAAGGTTGAGGCTATTATAGAATGGTATGCACCGACGAATGTCACATAAGTGCGTAGATTTATGGGTTTAGCAGGATATTATCGACGGTTTGTCGAGGGATTTTCGAAGATAGCAAATCCGATCACGCAATTGTAGAAGAAAAACAAGAAGTTTGTTTGGACCGAGAAATGCGCGGAAGCATTTCGGAGGCTTAAGGAGTTGTTGACAACAACGCCAATACTCAAGGTCCCTGACATGGACGCAGAATTCTTGGTATGCACAAACGCATCCAAGGAAGGTTTAGGCGGAGTCTTGATGCAAGACGGACGAGTGATTGCTTACATTTCGAGGAAACTAAGAAGGCACGAGGAGAACTATGCGACACATGATTTGGAGTTATTAGCCATCGTATATGCCTTGAAGGTTTGGAGACACTACCTTGTTGGACGAAAATTTGAATTAAGGACTAATCATTGTGGACTACAACACATTTTTACGCAAAGTGACCTGAAAGCGCAACAACGACGTTGGTCGGAATTGCTTAGTGAGTACGACTTTGAGATTACTTACATAAAGGGAACAGTGAACCGAGTGGATGATGCTTTGAGTCGGAGACCACGCATCTTTTCGGTGTTGCCTCTTCAGACGAATCTACGTGAGAAGATTTTCACTTTACAGCGTGACGATGACTGGTACAAAGAAGTCGAGGATTTTATCGGACAAAACACAATGATGGTACCCCGATATGAGGGATATTCATTTGATAGCGATGGTTTATTGAGGTTTAGAAGTCGGATTTACATACCACCAAACGACGAGTTGAGGATGTTGATCCTGAGCGAGGCTCATAGAGCAGTTTACATGGCTCACCCAGGAGTCATGAAGATGAGGGCAGACCTTAAACCCTTATTCTTCTGGAAGGGAATGAAGGCCGACATAGTCAACTTTGTGTCTAGATGTCTAGATTGTCAGTAGGTAAAGGCAGAACATAGACACCCGACAGGATTACTTCAACCACATGCCATTCCGGAATCGAAATGGGAAGTTATTTCGATGGATTTTATTGTTGGATTGCCACTAACGGCAAGGAGACACGACTCGATTTTTGTAGTAGTAGACACTCTGACGAAGAGTGCTCACTTTATTCCTATGCGTACGACATATCAGGCACCTGACATAGCAAGAGTTTTCATTAGTGAGATTGTGAGGCTGCATGGCGTGCCTAAGAAGATTATATCCGATTGAGGATCGGTGTTTACTGGACGATTTTGGACGAGTTTCAAAGAGGCCTTGGGAACCCAACTTAACTTTAGTACTGGGTATCACCCAGAGACAGACGGACAGACAAAATGAATGAACCAAACCTTGGAAGACATGTTGCGCATGTACGTAATGGTCCAACAAAATCATTGGGAGGAATTCTTACCTCTAGTAGAGTTTGCTTACAACAACAGTTAGCAGAGCACCATTAAGATGGCGCCTTTTGAGTTTCTTTATGGGCGACCGTGTCAGACGCCCTATAGTTGGGATCGACTTAAGGATAGGGTCCTGGTGGGACCAGAAGTGATCCAAGAAATGGAAGAGCAAATGAAAACCATTAGACAAAGGATTAAAGAAGCGCAGGATCGACAGAAGAGTTATGTCGATGCACACTGAGTCGACCGTAGTTACGAGGTCGACGATCGAGTCTTCTTGCGGGTTAAACCTCATAAGAGTTCAATCAAGTTTGGAAAGGGAGCTAAACTCTCTCCTAGGTTCGTGGGACCTTTCGAGATTGTGGAGAGAAAGGGGCCCGTGGCCTATCGACTAGCCTTGCCCAATTCTTTGAGGCGTATGCACGATGTTTTTCATGTATCTGTTTTGAGACATTATATTAGTGATCCTACACACGTGATTGACATGAGTTCCTTGCAGGTATCGGACGAGGGAGCTCTCATGACTCAGCCAGTCTGCATCTTAGATCATCACGTTCGACAGTTACGACGTCGAACGATAGATTAGGTCAAGGTCCAGTGGGACAGTTATAGTCCGCACTCGGAGACCTCGGAGGACACATATGATATGCGCCGGTAGTTTCCATTTTTATTTGATATATAGACTTATGATACTATGGTACTTTTATTTCGGCATTTATACTGAGAAAATTCGGGACAAATTTTAGACCAAGAGGGGGTGTATGTAACATCCCGCTCTGGCGCACCGAGAAAACTTATTCTTTGAGGACACTTGCTCGCAAGTGATCCAGACCTTTATGATATTAAAACATTTATCCTTGATTATGATGCGTTATGATAGTTGACATGATGTTCTACTTCTTTGACATAGACAGGTACTATTGACTCAGTTTTATTGAGTGTGCAGGGTTTTGGACCTTGAGGATGTAGAGGCATCAATGGAACCCCTTGGACTCCAGATTGAGTCAGGGAGTGTGCTATTTGGGTTGATTTATTTATTGTGATATTTCATTAATTTGATGATATGATGTGGACATGATCTGACATGATTGTTGATGATGCAGGTTGACGATAGCTTGTCGACCAGACTCACATAAGACTAAAACTATTACCTAAGGGGTTTTTTTTTGTTTAAATTTTTATTTTTATTTTTATAGGGTTTGTTACCATATGTGAGTTTGGTCGACAAGATATCGTCATCCTACATCATCAAAAATCGTGTCAGATCATGTCCACATCATATCATCAAATCAATGAAATATCACAATAAATAAATCAACCCAAATAGCACACTCCCTGACTCAATCCGGAGTTCAGGGGGTTCCATTGATGCCTCTGCATCCTCAAGGTCCAAAACTCTGCACACTCAATAAAACTGAGTCAATAGTACCTATCTATGTCAAAGAAGTAGAACATCATGTCATCTATCATAACACATCATAATCAAGGATAAATGTTTTAATATCATAAAGGTTCGGATCACTTGTGAGCAAGTGTCCTCAAAGAATAAGTTTTCTCAGTGCGCTAGAGCGGGATGTTACACTTATAGCCTACGAGCAAGGCCAGACTTCACACTTGACTTCAAGGTCAAGAATGGCAGGTCTACAAGATGTTGGATCTAGGTGCAACGATCATTATTCCTTTTTCTTGATGAGGATATAACCATATTGCCACCATTACCGTAGCTTATGAGTGAGGTTGGACTTATTTAGAAACTCTTCACAACTCAACTTCACGTTTGAGAATGGTAGGTCTCATAACTTATTGCATAAATAGACCCTTTAGATTTAATTCCATTGGTAATTCTATTGGTGACCTCATTCCATGATTGCCTAATATGCATGAGGGTCATGTCTATGAGCTCTTTAAGTGAAAGTTCCATTCTACTTAGGATGGAGAAAGTTGTAGGTATTTTGAGTTTGTGGAGATGAGTGGATTCAACTTCCTCCAACAACCCAATGATCACTTATGCATCATAATCAAGTTCCACCAGCTTTCATCAACATCTTTAACAACCTATTGTTTTCTTGTGAGTTTCCTTCCACTATCAAGCTATGAAGTTGAAGTTATATTTATATCAATGTTCAAATGTGTTGAATTCTTGTAGTCTATTTAGTTATTGTAAAAGGCATAATGGGATGGATCCCTTTAAGTCATCTAGTAGTGATTTCATGTTTTTTTAACAAAAATTAATGATTTTGTTTTGATAGGGGATTGTGATCAAACCATCTAGTATAGAAATACAAAATTTATAATGTAATATTGTCCTAAGGACTTCAAATTTCTTCAAAATTTCAATAGAATTGCTTCTTGTTTTCACTATTTTTGGAACTGTAGCACTAGAGCTAGCTACCTTGGCTTGTATATAGCCTTAAATATTGTTCTACTAAATAACTATCTTGTAGAGCACCACAAATTTCAAAGATTATTGGGTCTTTTTATCTCTTAGACAATCTCGAAAGAAAAATCCCAACCTTTAGTGTGAGGGAAAGCCTAAGGAAACTATTAAGTGGGTCACTAGATGACACCTATATGACATACTCCTCCTTTGGGCTTGGAATGACTATTAGGTCTTGATATTGATATTGTATTTTTTTTTAAATACCTACACAAAGGTGGCAATTGCGACGTCTTTCACTCTCTTCCCGTCGCTATTGCCACGTCCAAGACGTCTCTCTTTCCACCTCCAATATTGTCGCTCCCATAGAAACCACATCAGAGCTAGTAAGTATAGGCCGTCACTCTTGCCACCTGCTGGACATCGTTCTTGCCACGTCCAAGAGTGTCACTCCCATAGAAACCATGTTGGAGCTAATACCTCGTCCCTTCAATCTTGCCACCTTCCGAATGTCTCTCTTTCCACCTCTAAAACATCACTCTTGCCACCTTTAAAATGTCTCTCTTGCCACCTTAAGAATGTCTCTTTTTCCACCTCTATAACATCTCTCTTGCCACCTCTATAACGTCTCTCTTGTCACCTTTGAAACATCTCTCTTTCCACGTATGAAAAATCCCTCTTGCCACGTCTACTACGTCGGCATTGCGACATCTGAAACGTCCCTTTTGCCACATCTACAACATCGGTATTGCCACGACCTAGATGTCGGTCTTACGATGTCAATATGGGGTTGGACAATCCAATTTATGATGACATGCCGCATCATATAACTTCGCAATATAGAGGAAAACTATGTCATCAGAAAAGCGATGTCCTGTGAAATGACGTTTGAGGGGGTCCGATGTTTGTCATTCTTCTGACAATAGAAAGTGGCAATTACGGCGAACGCACCGTCGAAATTTGACCCAAATGCACTAGTATTAATCCACTAAGAAAGGGGGTTGCTCGTTCCAAAAGGAGATACAATAGTTGTCATACAAAGCACATGGGAGGTCTTTCACTACCTAGTACTCCCTCATCCCCCTCCCTTCTTAGTTCCTTTGTGATTTCTCATCCAATCACTAAAATTTTGTAGTTCTATTTATAATTTGGATTTGAAGACAAATACTAATGATTCTTGCACACAAAAAATTCATTCTTCGATTTTCTACATTATTCTAATAACTAGCAGATTTTATCACTCCTATCCACTCAGGTTTTGGTCCCAAGACCGAACTGTTTGCATATTGCTCCCTCTACCCACGATTTTTTTATTTTTCTTTCCTTCTACAACAAGATTTTGTGGGTCAAATCCCCCAATTTGTGAGTTATATCAGAAAATTTCAAATGGGTACTATGCTGATTCTTTCATTGATTTCTAAGGAGGACCAAGCAACCACCATCTTGACTGGTAATTAAACTTTTTTGGGGAAGAGGATAGTTTTGGGTTTTGAACAATTTTAATTCAGCAGAGTACTACCTCAAAGGGATCATCTAAAACATGCAAGGTTCCCCTCACCATTTCCTCTCATGAAATAATAATCTGTATAGACAAAAACTTCAACAATTATTCATGATTTTTCCTTTTATATTAATAACAAAAATATTTACATCACATTCTTTAGGAAAGGTTCAAAATTTCCCAAAATCCACACACAACATATTTGTCCTTAATTCTTCTAGTAGTAATATAAAATAATTATATGTTCAAGCTCAAGGAAAAAGGGGTATAACAATCCCCTCCTCAAAGGAACATCGTCCTCTATGTTCTTTGCATCTTAGAAACACCATTCATGCCCTCATATTTCAACCATGTTAGAAATTTTTTCATCTTATTGGTCTGGTCCTTTCCCGGACTCTTGTCCTCTGTCACATGCATACAATAATTTTAAACAACAAGCATATTAATCACAATTTCATGCAAAAACATTTTATTCTTGTTCGTAATTCAAGAGGAAATTTACATATCGACCCAATACTTATCTGTGCAATTTCATGGATCCACATCTGATTGGTCATTTTACTAACTTGGCCCATTTTTTCCTTGACATACCCATTGTATGCATGATACCGAGCAATAATTTACAAGAGTTATCGAAGTCTCCTCTTCCTTGTGGTCACTCACCCTCCAGGCCTAGGCTTAGGCATCCCCATGTTTAGTATACACTCCCTCATGTGATTCATCTTTCCTTGCTAAGGATTTCTTGCACGAAAATAGTTTTAGAGACTTCATCCAGTCTTATAGTTGAGGAGTCCCTCTGTCCTGTGTTACCACAACTCAACATCTTCTATGGTGATCATGGCTTATCACAGGGTTCTTATGTCACACCAATATCCTTTCTCCATTATTTCCATCTTGATAGCCATCATATTTCCCTCCAATATAGATATTTCATCACATCTTTACCACATGCATATAGTAACCATGAGATAATATTATTCATTTATCCAAATTTTCAAATATTTTACCCACATATTTCTAATTCCACATTTTCATTTTCATACATGTTCCACACGAAACCAAATTCCATAAGCATAACACTTCTTTCCTTGGGCAGGTTGGATCTTTTAGATTCAACATGTTTTGGTATTCCTCATGGAGTTATAGAAATTCCATATCCAAAACCCCTTTCTCCTACAATTCATTCTTCACATAACCAAACAAATTGTTAGTTTTCATGCACAATATACTTTCATTGTAGACTTGTAGTGGTTTTTAAACAATTTCAAAATTTGTGCACACTAACAATTTCTTCACATTCATATATCCCGTGATATAAAATAAAAAGGAAATATCATTCCTTACACATGCATCATTTCAACATACAAGTTTTTCCAAACTCAATAAAATATTAAATGAGTTTAATCAATGTGCCAATGTCCATGGTCACATTCACACACAATGTACCCTTACATTCACCTCAGAGTACCACATTTCATATCAGGCATTTTTCTCTAGAGTATTGGAACTCATCCAACCTCTTACCACATGGCCTCTTTATTATCATCTATCATTACAACAAGAGTATGCTCCTTGCCACAACTGATTATGAGATAAAATCATCTTACCATGGTATGAAATTAAAATTTCATCTAAATTCCTTCCAACCTTTTTTCTTCATTGATAACTAGGGTGCCAACATCTAGGGCCACCTAATTCCTCTCTTTTCCATTCTACAACTCTGGTAGAGTATTTGAAGTTTCTCCTTCCTTAATGGGAAGTCCATTGTTTGCCCTCTTATGCAGACATGCATTTCCTCAACACATTCAATTCAATGCACTTCTTATGAGAACTTTTGTTCTCAATCACTCTTGATTGGCCAATGTACCCATGACACTATTGGTTCATGAATTTTCTTGCAAGGAATTTGATAATCCTTGACCGGAAAATATTTCCTCTCTCTATTATTCAAATTCTTCATTCCTAAATCTTGCCTTTCTTCGGTCTCAACGACATACAACATCCACTCAAAATTATTTTCATATCATTAAAATAATAAAATAATTCATAGGGGCTTCTTGCCCAATCCATTTCAACTTCCATGTCACATGAACATAAAATATTTTATACGTTTTTTGGATACCAGTACCCTCACTGATTTTACCCCATCAGTGGTGCTTCATGGGAACTCTCAAAGTCCCTTCAACAATCTTTCAACAACAATCATTTTTTCATTTATTCTCTTCTTGAGGTTGTCAACCATTGGCAGTTGTCCTTCCTCAACAACTCCAATATTTTCCTACACTTAATAGGCTTCATCACAGTCACAAACATATTAGTTGTCATGTTAAATAAATTTCATGTACATAGCATATAAATAGGAAAGCGTGATCAAATACTTGCTATCATATCTATATGTACATCATCACATTACTCTTCAACATGTTCACTAGTGAAAGAATAAAATTAATTCAATTTTTGGGCATCCTACAACCATCATCATATTAGTTTCTCGCCTGAAAGAAACACAATAAATGACAAGGAAGGGAGTTAAGGCCATATTCTTCCGTCTTATCCAACTCGTCCTACATAGTCTGGAACTTTTCATTTTAGTTGAGTTATTTCCAAGGCCTCACTTCCTTTACTTAATATGGCTCAACCAAGCCTATTCATTTAAACACACTTATTTGTTTATTTACCTTTTCTTTCATAGTTCTTTTTTTAGATTTTTATCTCTGTTAAGCAAATCAGAGTTTTCGAACCGAGGAAAGTGTTTCTTATTTCCTCCTCCTTTTCTTAAGAAATATCTCCCTCTCAGGATTTTCCTGCTTTGTTCCTTGAGAAGTGTTAGCCAAGTTTCATCTTGATTTCCATGGATAATTTAACATGCACAGTAGCAATATTTTTTCCACAAATAAAGAGCTATTTCGTTTTGCACATTCACCAAAGAGAAAATCAGATTGGTTAACATTCATTTTCATATTGTTTACTCATGCACAATATTTTAAAATGTAATCTAGGATTCTTGTACAAATAGAATTTGTAGTCTATTGTCTAATTTTCAAGAAATCATTAAGATTATGAATTTGTTCTTGTGAGAAAGTTCTCACACAATTCTTCCACATGGAACTTCCTTATTGCACATCCATCACTATATTATATGACCTCAACCTCGAGTCACCCTCAACTTTGTCATTTCATATTATTAGCCAATATTCCAGAAGGAATTATCAGCATGCATCTCTATTATGCATTCATATTGTGCATTCTCACATGCACTTTTATTCCATGAATTTTCATTCACATTGTGCTTTGATCACATGCTTTATCATGTGGTTTGTGAGTCCACCATAGACACATTTTATATTTTCATTTCCATATCTATTTGAAAATAAATTAGTTCATGCTTGTTCATAATCATTTACATTCAGTCTTTAAAATCCTAATAATGTTACCTTTTATCATGACAACAGAGCATCCCTCCTCATTTACTCTTTCATCAATTTATACTATATTTTCCTGAGGAAATGGAGCACATCCTCCTCAAGCTATTATTCGAAACAAAATAGTCACAACTCTTTAGAATAGATTCATCCATATATGCATCCATGGTATTTATTCAATCTTGGCGAGTGCAATTCTTGCTTTACATTTCACGTATTCAGGAAGTCATATCATGCATTTAGTATACATATGCTTGCACATTATACATGTGCATCACTTGCAAATTTTTATATCATTTATTCATATCTATTTGTTCTTAATATCAGTATTCATACCGACAAAACTTATAATGCATTCAATCCATGCACTCAAGCATATACAAACATAGATAAATATGCATCATGCAATTTCATTGCTTGCACCTCTTTGCATGGAATTCACACACATGGAAATTTCAAACTAATAATTCCTTCCTCTTGGATATATTATAGACATTCTTACGACAATATCGTAGGAGTACTCAACACTATGTTTCCCTCTCTGTTGACAGATTACAATCATTAACATGGAATTTTTCACATACACATTAATAATTATATTTCCCTTTCTATATGAAAACAAATAGAAATAAAACACTCTTCCATCAACTTCTATAAAAGTATTCCACAACCTAGAAATACAATATAGGAAATTTCAATAGTTCCCAAGGAAACAAGACAACCAATCTAGCTTCTCTTCATGCCTCAAACCATTCTTGGTCAACAAACCCTTTTTATCAAGAGAATCAATTCATATATCCCCCCTCGCTACTACTTGATAATACCAAGCGATACCTATATGGATACCATCCACCTCTGGATGTTGATCTAACCCATTAGTCATATAGAAATTTCCCAACACTTCCTTTACCACATTCGGGATCAACATTTCATTAACCATTATACATTTTCCTTATAAGGTAGCATTCCATCAATATCATCAACATTTTACTTTTTCTACTATAATCAAATCCTTAGTAACCATATAATCTATGCGATCACCATATTTTTCATCCCATAAAAAATTATAATAAGTCTATATATATGTTATGTACATGCTTAATATTTTCTATATGCATTCTATCATATCCTTGTGCACCAAGTATTTTACCCATGCCTATAGTGCAGACGTAGTCCAACTATTTTCATTTTTCATTCACTTGCATAGGAATTTTTTTGGGTCAATAGGTATATACACTCTCCTTAGTATAGCCATGAGCTCATAAGCTAACTCATGTGATCATATCACTTTCTTCCTTAATGAGGACTATCCATTGTCCAAGGAACTCCCTTCTCTTTTTTCCTATCAATATTTTTCCAGTAACAAGTTTTACTCATCACGGGTCAAGTAAATTGACCTTACACATTTACCATTAATCCTCTAATCATGAGGAACTATACATACATGGTTTTCCCTTTTATTAAAGAATAAATCTATTATTTCCAAGGGTTCTATCACTCCTTATTCAATTCCTTTAACCATGAGGAATTTTAGGTAAGGGTATTAGCCCTCATATAAACAACCATCATAAATGGAAGAGGCTTCAACTAGCCATGCTTAGAAGCAACATTGCAATCACTAGTTCATCCATCTCTTGGGCTTGTGAATCCCTTAACAAGACTTTGCCATTTTTAGTCATTCTCATTCAAGTTCAACCATTAGTGATTATCCAATCCTATAGGAGTAGCTACCATAAAGCAACAACATCCTCCTTGTACTACAAATCAACAAGTAACTTTTTTGCTGTAAGAAATTCGAAAATTTGATTTCAATCAAAGAGCTTGTGCAGATAATATATAAACTTTTTCCAATGCAGAGGAACTTTTATAACAAACTTGTTTTGGTATTGTTATACCAGTCTCGGGAATGATTTTGGGCCCATCCATGCCTAGTTTTGTAGCCTTATTTGATACCACCTTGTAAGACACCCACCCCCCTAAGTACCTTTTTAAGGGATGGGGTATTAAATTTTCACTTTTCTTCAACTATCGCAAAGCCTCATCTACAGAACACCATCATCTTATTCTCGTCAAGATATTTCCAATGAATGTAGACACTCTTGAAACTGAGGTCTAGATGTGAAGTTACAGTCTCTCTGAGGTTTCAATACTTTCATTCATTGAGTTCACCTTTAGTGCCACGTGATTCCCCGTCACTCGTTCCATCCTACATGGAACTTACATGACATCTACCACCTAACCCATCTAATTCCCCCATTTGTTGGTTCAAAGACTTGTTTCTTCATCAGACTCTTCCCATTGGGGCTAGAAGATTTCCAACAGAAAATCCACTTTGATGGGATTTCTCCAACCACACACTTCGACGTATATAACCTGTATATCCAATGAACCTAGAGGTTGGGAGGTCAACGACTCCAATTACTTCAGAGTCGCCAACTTGCACAATGTTTAATGACCCTTCTCATGCTCCAACTACACTTAGATTATGTGG
This sequence comes from Picea engelmannii, assembly GCA_009831015.1. Taxonomy (NCBI): domain Eukaryota; kingdom Viridiplantae; phylum Streptophyta; class Pinopsida; order Pinales; family Pinaceae; genus Picea; species Picea engelmannii. The sequence continues at coordinate 258,657 of ML789543.1, forward strand.
GGCCCTTAGAGATATACAACTAAGATTGACTCTTGCTTGCCACATTGGTTACTTTTCCACCATGTATCTATCTCTTGACATGACATATATCTCAATATCCACTTGACACATGGACCAATCATGATACGCCACGTCGGGTACAAAGGCCCACTCGACCAAAGATTGAGACTTGTCCATTTCTTATAAACTAATTAAGTTACTTAATCAATATTTTCTTAAAATACCAATCATCAATATTCAATTATTTAATCTTTAGTACGGATAATTAATCTTCATTAATTAAATACCCCCATAAATAAATTTTTACTTAACCTAATATATCCTCCAAGTAATTAATGAGGATTTACTTTATCTCTCCTTTCCCTTGGGAATTTCACCTCCCAAGGTATTGATTCAAATATCTCTTACAATGATTATCTTATAATTTAATTTAATTAATCATATTATAACATAATTGTATTATTTTATAATATAATTAATTAACTATCATACACTTTGGTATATAAACTTGATTAACATGTTGTTGGCGACGGAGGTCACTCCTGGATTTCTTGCAGGAGCAGAGCCCGACGCCCATCAGTTTATTGTCACGTTTTGTTTAGAGGCGATCAAATGGAAGGAAACTCAGAACGATATCGTCTCAACTCAGAAACCAGACCAGGCATGCATGGACGAGTGAGGTCTTGATAAACTCCAAATAGTGGGTCGTAGTAAAAGGGTGAGTAGGTGGAAGACTTACGCAAGAAGGGTGCAAAGGTCTATAATAAACATCATGTTCATAACAGACTGGAGGAGAAATCATTCAAACACAAAGTCTCTTTATGTTCAAACACAGAAAACCAGAGAGTGAAAAAATGCCACAACAAATCCTTTATCATAACATAACTGCAACAATCCACGTGAATCATTCAACTGTGAACACTCCGGCATGAGAAGAAACAAAGATGGAAAAAGGAGAACTGTTTTTCATAAACCAAGAAGTCTCAAACACAGAAGCATAACCAGGAAACTAGAATGTCGCTGAAACTTTACAGTAGGGAGCTTAGATCTACCATCGATAGATACAAAAATGACAAAAATGCCTTCATATACTCAAAACAACAACAGCAGCGGAACCAAGAAAATGCATTGAAAGCTTTGCGTCTGCATGGCTTCTGACACTCTGCAGTTGTAATCTTTGAATAATCATGCAACTTGTGGCAGACGCGATAGATCTTCTGACAGTTACATCGGCGAATCGACGTGCCTTTAATTCATTGCAGGACGTCCCCATTATGGTGGAGACGATGTCTAACCACCACCAACCACTTCAATAACTGCTTCTTGGGATTGAGAATGGCCTAGCCAACTCAGCACCTAGGGATATGGACGACTTCTCGCGCTGCCACCTGGAATCACTGGATATCTTGAGGGACAGGCATGGAGGCCAGCGCAGAGGATAAGGCGCATGACAAGAATGGTGGTGTCGGGTTGTAAGGGCGTGGAAGAAGTGACGGAATGAGAGAAAGATGATGGAGGACGATTCGTGGTGGGAGACATCAGGTAGAAGGGAAGAAGACGATAGAAATGAATTTGCATTCGAGTGAGAGGCTGACGTGGAAAGGAACGGGACATGTGGAAAGCAACTAGTTGATGATGAGAGGAGAGAGAACCATGTGGACCAAGGAGGGGAGGCGGATGGAGGGCACATGGCAGCACGGGAAAAAGGTGGACTGGAAGATGACAAGGCAGGAGAGTGGCCCACGCTGGCTAAACATGGAGCGGCTGAGAAGGGCGGGGTTGTTTAAACGCCGTTGATCTGGGCGCCTTGATCGTGGCCGTCGGAAAGCTGCATATGGGATTCCAGACCCCCCCCTCTGCTTAAAGGTAGAAAGGCAGGGGGGTCCGGAATGGTCTTCATCGCTGTTGATCTGGGCCGTCGGAGAGGTGCGCCCCCGATTCCAGACCCCCCCCTCGGCTTAAAGGTAGAAAGGCAAGGGGGGTCTGGAATACATCGCGCGCCGTTGATCCGGGCGTGCGAATCTGGACCACTCGGACTTGCTCGTTGCTCAGCATGGGCACATTATCGCCCAAAACTTAGGACAAATGGGTTTTTAACCCCTTCTTTTGCTATCTAACCCCTCTACAAGAAATATCGCTAACATTTGGCTCCATGGGGGATAGAGTCGTCCCTATGATGCTCTAAGAACTCTTTTGTAGACTTAGTGCCTTTGTTGTTGGGCTATGGAGTCATTTATTAGTCCGAAAAACGAGAATAAAAACAATATTTACATAACAAAACAAAACGAGCCGACTGCGGCTCACATAAAAAATTTCTTTAAGAAATTCCCATTGACTGGGCCACTAAAAACTTCATTTCCTTCCAGATCCGACAACCTGTAAGTGTTGTTGGAAAACACTTCAAGGATCTTGAAAGGCCCGAACCAGAGGGCATCAAATTTACTGTGTTTTCCCTTTTCCTGCCTGGGTGCATCCCATTTGAGCACCAGATCACCCTGCTCGAACTCTTTCTTTTTGCTTTTCCTGTCAAAAGCCTGCTTGATTTTCTGCTGACGATTGTAAGCCCTGTCTAGGACCTGTTCTCTGATCTACTGCACCTCCACCATCTGATGAATTCTTCTGAGAACATGGTTAGGTTCCCCCTCATAGTCTTGGAGAAGATCTGCCACAGGCAAGGCAAGCTGAGTGGGGAAGACGACCTCAATCCCATAAACAAGCTGGAAGGGTGAGAGACCCAGGTATTTCTTTGTTGTCACTCGGTCGGCCCAAAGTGTGAATTTGAGCTTTGAGTCCCAGGCCCTTTTATTATCCTCTAATAGCCTTTTAATAAGCTTGATTAGACTTTTATTAGAGGACTCTGACAGTCCGTTTCCCTTAGGGTAGTAGGGAGTGGAGTGAATCAGTGAAATCCCAAATTGTTCACAAAATTTGATCAGAGGCTCAGATCGAAATGGGGAAGCATTGTTAGTGACAATTTTGCTAGGGCAGCCAAACCTAGCTATGATGTCCTCCAGGAAGCTGATGATTACTTTGTGAGAAGTGCTCCTGGTAGGGACAACTTCTATCCATTTAGTGAAGTAGTCGGTTGTTGTCAAAATCCATCGGTGCTGGCCACTTGAGGGAGGATGAATCTCCCCGATAAAATCCAATCCCCACTGCTGAAAGGGTGCTGAGACCACCACAAGTTTCAATGGCAGGGATTTGAGCTGCTGCTTCCCTGAGAATTTCTGACATTTGATGCAGGCTCTAATTTCCCTGCAGACATCAGGAAATAAGGTGGGCCAGTAGTACCTAGCTCGGAGGATCTTGTGAGCTGTGGTCTTCCAAAAATAATGGCCTCCACAGAGACCGCTATGGAAATATTTCATAACCTTACGGGCCTGTTGTGGGTCCAGACACATTAGTAATACCCCCTGGGGGTCTTTCCAATACAAAGCTTGGCCAATAAGGCAATACCTGACAGCTTTGAGCTTTAAATCTCTGGCTTTACTTTTCTCCATCCCATCAGGAGGCCTCAATTCTTGCAGGAAATACAAGATATCTTTGTACCAGGGGCAGGCTGATAGTGGCACAGTGCTTTGGGAACCCCTGTTGGATGATTCAGTTTGCTCATTGATAAAATTGATCTCCAAGGATTTATAATTGGATTCGTCTAGGAGCTTAGCCAAGCCCTGCCCCTTTATTATCTTGGTGGGCTTAATTTCCAGGTCAAATTCTAGGATCTTGGCAATCCATTTACCCCTTCTTCCGTCTATGTCAGGCTGTATAAGAATGTCCTTTACAGAGGTTGAAGGGACATATGCAATGATCTTTGAGTGTAAGACATAGACCCTGAAAGCTTTGAGAGCTTTCACCAAGGCATAAGCCTGCTTCTCCATGATCTCGTATCGGAGCTCTACATCTCTCAGTGCCTTGCTAAAAAAGGCAATAGGCTACTCTTGCCCTTGATCGTTCTTCTGCAACAGAACCGTTGCTACTATGTCAAAGGAAGCAAAAGAAAATATCACAAAATCTTTAGAATAATCTGGACTGATCAGCAGAGGAGCCTCGGTTAATGCTTTCTTTATTTGGTCAAAAGACTTCCTGGGTTCAGCTGTCCATTTTATTTCATGGCCCTTCCTGAGCATGGCTGTGATATGTTTCACCAACTCAGCAAAATTTGAGACAAACCTCCTCAGGAAATTAATCCTTCCCAAAAATGCTTGGACCTCCTTTTTTGATCTGGGAAGTGACAAGGCCTGAATTGCTTCTACCCGGTCAGGATCAATCCTCACTCCCTCTGCTGAGACTATATGGCCTAACAACTTCCCTTCTTGCATTGCAAACAATGATTTCTTGGGATTTAGGGAAAGGCCAAACCTGCGACACTTCAGGAAAACCCTCTTCAAGTGGCAGTGGTGCTCAATGTCAGTCTTGGAGAAGACTG
>ML789544.1:0-17802 GCA_009831015.1 Picea engelmannii
GAGCTTACTTGCCATTGATCAACGAAATATATAGTTGTATCAAGACATCTCATCTCCCATGGAACACTACCATGAAGGAGTCATAACACTTCATCTTCCATGGAAAGATAGCTACCATTATCATGCCCTCGTGATTAAAGGAGCTTTGATACCATGTTAAAAAATAAAACACACAACACAGAGCCAACAATATGATGGAAAATGCCTCAAGCCATCTTCTTCAATTATTCACACCAAAGTTACAAATATATAGTACAATGGGTGATGCCACCTCGTAGAGAGAACTGCTCTAGATCCAAACACCTTGCATGGTGAATAGGCTAGGAAATATTAACTAAATCATTGAGTCATCACTTGAAGATAAATCACTAATATTATAAATGAATAATACAATTAAAGGTGATAAGAAGACTTAGTGATTGGTAAGGTAAGCCATAGGATAACATCATCCACCCCTGCTACAATACTAGTTTCCACTTGTTTGGCCTTCACCTTCTTCTTCTCTGACTACTGGCTAGCATAATGTCCCAATTGGTGACAACTAAAACACTTCACCTTACTCAAGTCTCTCTTTCATGGACTTGAATCTTCCTTCTTACCCTTCTTGTTCCCTTTCTTGCTTCCCTTCTTTGTCCTTTCGATGGAGGCTACTTCTTCTACTTCCGTTCACTACATTGAACAGGAATCCAACTTGATATCTTCCTACATGAGGTCATCCCAAAGTTTTGTAAAGGTTGGAAACTTCTAACGAGCATATACACTTTGAAGAAAAAGCCTCTAACATGAGACAAGTCCATACAAGGCAATGGACACCAACTCCTTATCTTCCACATTGTCCCCATGGTAGCTAATTGATCTCTCATCTTTGTGATCCTGGCTAGGTAACTCACCATTGTATATGTCTTGCTCATGCGAAGGGTTGAAAGCTTGTTTTGAAAGAGTATTTGTCTAGAGACACAAGAACTTTGAAATAAACCAACCAAAGCTTCAAACATCTTACTAGTAGACTTGTCTACAATGTGAAGGATAATGTTGACGTGGAAAAATCCTACTCAAGCATAGTTCTATAGCGGAGTGCGAGCAAACAATCTCTGACTCAATTTTATTAAAAAAATATTAAGCTTATATAGCTTTACATGAAGAGAACTAACTCAACAAATCTAGGAGAAAAATACTCACTAGATCCTAAGAACTAGCAACAAATCTCAAGAATAGATATAGTTGGAGAAATGCTCTCAACTACTCCATAAGACTTGGAAACCAAACAGATCCATCACACAAATCCACTATAATAATCTCCTAATCACATGTGAAGTACTAAATATCCCCATCATTCCTCCCCACAACATAAGCATTGGCCTCCAATGCTTTCAGGAGAGAGGGAAAACATTGTTGCTATAGTCAATGTTGAAACAAGCATGATGCAGATGTTGACCTTAGCGATAAGGCAAGAAGCGGTAGATCCATGATGAATCCAGTAAGACAAAGGCCTACAAGTGAATGATAGGGATTATTTAGTGCTTCACATATGATTAGCACATGTACTTAGCTTATCACATTAGTATTTGTATTAGGAGATTATTATTGTGGATTTGTGTGATGAATCCTTTTGGTTTCCTAGTTTCATGGAGTAGTTGAAAGCATTTCTCCAACTATCTCTATTCTTCACATTTGTTGAGTTAGTTCCCTTCATATAAAGCTATAAGCTTATGATTTGTTTAATAAAATTAGTTAGTTATCTTCATGTAAAACTATAAGCTTATGATTTGTTTAATAAAATTGAGTTAGAGATTGTTTATTCGCAATTTGGTGTAGAACTCTGCTCGAGTGGGATTTTTCCACATTAGAAGTGATCCTTCACTGAATCAAGAATGATTTGCTTTGCCTTGACCTCCTTATTATGGGTGAACAACTTTGTCAGATTGGTAGGTGTTGCAATCTCCTTCTTGACATGGCCCCGAATTTCAGCTTCCTCCATAAACAACTATAGCATGAGCTTCCAAGGTATGAAATTAAAAGCACCATCCAACTTGTCACACTCTATAAGATTGAGAGTATACAACCTGCAAATCTAAAGCACAACTCAAAGCAAAAATGAACAATAAAAGAAGTAGAATTCTCCCGGGCCCCAAGATATCACACCCAATCAACCTATCATGGGTTGCTAAGTAGAACAATGTTGAAATATTCAACTCCCTCTTCACCAAGAGAACAATCTTAGTCAAAATAGTTGTGATACCATGTACAAATTTCCATATATGACTTCAAAAAATTCATCTCACTAGAGGTTTCCTAGATCTAATCCTTTAGAGCTTTCAGCCTTAGGGTTGATATGAAATATTTAATAATTACAGTATCGAACATTAACGAATAATTCACTTCACTTCAATCCAAACTATTGGGCATCCCAAGAGAAAATATACCAAACTAGTGTACTTCAATAGCCATTAGGGCACACTTTTCCATTTATATAATAGATTTAAAATAACTTTATTACAACAATAAATATGCCATCTTATCTTCAAGATAAGTGTTAACTCTCTTAACAATTTTAGCGTTAAGTAATATCAAACTAACATGAACAACAAGCATTGAAAATTACCCAATCAAAAAGAAAATACAAGTTGAAAATCAAATTTGCAAGTTCACAATAATTGGATAGTTGAAACAATTCATTTATATATAAGAGATGAAGTACATGTACATACAACTCATCACAATCTAGTACAATCTCAAACTCTCCAAAACCTAGTTAGGGAAACCATGCAAACCTTAGTTGCAAACTCCTCCTAGCCAGGAATCACTCTTAACCAAAGCTGGTCACTCCATCAAGGATCCTCAACAAGCAGACATTATCACCAACAAGTCCTCCTTGGCTCATGCACTTTCTCCTCCTCAACAAGCATAACAAGTAGCATTAGGGTTTCCAAAAGCTGGTCACTCCATCAAGGATCCTCAACAAGCTAGCATTATCACCAACAAGTCCTTCTTGGCTCATGCACTTTCTCCTCCTCAACAAGCATAACAAGTAGCATTAGGGTTTCCAAAACCCTAGTCTTCGCTCACAAGAGCTGAAAGATACAATGCTATATTTACCCCTCTAAGGTTTATCACAAACCCTAGCTTCTTTGCTTCTTTAAGGTGAACCCTACCCCAAGAATTTCCCTCAAACTCCTCCAAGTCCCTGAGTGAACCAAGATAAAGAGAGAAGATGATGAGGAGTACACAAAAGAGAGAAACTATGCTCATTCCTCACATCTCTAACACAAGTATGTGATGAATGAATAAATAAAAGGACTCTCCTTCCTGTATTTATATGAGAGGTAAGGAAGCCAACAATATAAAGTGGACCTACAAGCAACCTAACTCTACATAAGTAGGATCACACGTCGAACGCTTCTTTTACAAATGACACATGTCAATCTTTAGGGTGAATATGACCAACAAGAAAGACTCAAAGGCATGGACACTCCTCAGGAAGGGTCTAACACTTCACGTCCAAAAGCCTCCAAAGTTCCAATGCTTCTCCTAGCTAGTTATGTGCTCCTTTGGCTCCACCCCATCTACATGATCACTCTCTCAACCCAAGTGTTCTCAAGTCAACTACAAACCTCCATGCAAGCAAATATTGGCATTTTTTACTTACCCAAACACTCTTGGAAATGAATTCGGTGGTTGAATGACAGCCACCATATGTTCTAAGGTTCTTGAATAGCCAAATAGGTCTTCCATCACCATAACTTGCATGGCAAGCCATCGCCAGCGTTTTGCAGTAACCAAAGAGAATGCATTCCTTCTCCTAAGTATATTGTAGCACCAAATCCAATGTCAACCTTCAGGAACGTAGCTTGCCTCCTTAATCTTTTCGGTCAATCTTTTCAACATAGCATAGATTTTGTCCATTTCTGGATGTGATTCATCTCCTGCGAGGAATTTATGCACCTTCTTGTTAACCTCAATCCAACTACAGCCTGGCATTTTTCTTAGACCTCTGTCCTTCATCGTTTTCCTCATATTTGCTACGTCACCCCAACGGCCATTTGCAGCGTAGATGTTTGACAATAATACATAATGTACCACATTTTGAGGCTCTAACTCCAAAAGGCGTTCTGCTGCACACTCCCCTAGCTCTATATTAGATCTTGCCGCACAAGCACCCAGCAAGGCTCCCCATACATGTGCATTCGGTTGTACTGGTATTTTGTTGATGAACTCATATGCCTCTTCCAGGCATCCTGCACGACCTAGGAGGTCAACCATGCAGGCATAATGTTTCACAGTGGGTGTAATGCCAAAGTCATAAATCATAAGATCAAAGTATTGCCAGCCTTCGTCCACAAGGCCTGCATGGCTGCATGCATAAAGCAGACAAGTGAAAGTAATTTGGTCTGGCCTCACACCTGTACGTTGCATTTCGTCAAAAAGTGCAAGAGCATCCCATCCCTTCCCATGCATCGCATATGCTGCAACCATGACATTCCATGAAACTAAATCCTTTTGAGATAATTTGTCAAACACTTGGCGCGCATCCCTTATACATCCGCATTTGGAATACATGTCTGCAAGAGCACTACACACAGCAGCATCAGACTCAAACTGCCTTCTGATTACATAATCATGAATCGTCTTTCCTTGCTGCAGAGCTGCTAAGTGAGCACACCCTGGGAGAATACTCGCAATGGTAACTGAATCAGGTTCCAAACCTGCCAATTGCATTTGATGAAAGAGTTTCAAGGCTTGATCACCATGACCACTTTGTGCATATCCTGCAATCATTGCAGTCCATGAAACCAAGTCTCTTTCAGACGTTTTATCAAACACCTGGCGTGCATCTTCTAAACATCCACATTTTGTATACATGCCAACAAGGGCACTCCCAACAATCTCATCCAACTGAAACCCACGACTCGTGATAAAACCATGCATCTCCCTACCTTGTTGCAAAGCTGCTAACTCCGCACATGCTATAATAATATTAGAAATAGTATGCAAGTTTGGCTGCACTCCTGCCAGCTGCATATCCCGAAAGAGTTGTATTGCATTTCTGCCAAATCCATTTTGAACATGCCCTGCAATCATTGTAGTCCATGATATCACATTGGGTTCTAAGCCTGCAGCTTGCATTTGACGAAACAGTTCAAAGGCTTCATCCCCAAACCCCCCGCGAACATAACACCCAATCATTGTATTCCATGATACCACATCTCTTCGAGGCATTTTGTCAAATACAGTTCGTGCATCCTTGGTACTCCTGCATTTAGCGTACATGTCTATTAGAGAATTCGCCACGAAAACATCCGATTCAAAACCACATCTTAGAGCATAATTGTGAATATTCTTACCCTGTTCAAAGGCTACAAGCCCTGCACACGCCTTCAAAGCACAAGGAAATATAAATTTGTCGGGCCGCATCCCAACTGTTTCCATCCGACTAAATAACGCAAGTGCTTCTTCGTAATGCCCGCGCCTGGCATACTCGCCAATCAGGGCAGTCCACGAGAAGATGTTACGCTCAGACATTTTGTCAAACACTTTGTAGGCATCCTCCAAGAGCCCACATTTAGCATACACCAGGACAAGTTTGGAACCCAAATAGTTGTTTAGCTCAATACCGGATTCAATGATGTGGGCATGGATTTGCTTACCATATATCAGAGATTTCATATTGACGGAAGCCTGCAAGAGGGACGCGTAGCTGTTGGAGTCGACCACAATGGCCTGTTTATCCATGGAATACAGAATTCCTAATGCCTCCTTCAATCTGCCATCCCTACACAACGCACCCATGTCACTAAAGCTTTTGCGGGCATGACAATGGAGCTCTGTTTCTGTTATGGCTTCTTCTCTGATCGGAGTAGTTGAATTCGCAAAACCTTTGGTACTCCGACGCCGCAGCGTTTTATTTGAAAAATGCATTGAAACGCTTTGCAAACTATGATTGAACTAAATCTTCAGTGACAATGACAATGACAATGCCAGATTTTATTTAGCAATCCAATGCTCTCCTCTCATTAGCGTTATTAAATGAGTGCTGAGTATTTTTTATTTTCCAGAATTTATCATAACTTAGTTTAGTTTATTAGTAGTGAAGAGAGTGATAATTGGTTACTATAAGAGAATTTGTTATAGTGCTTTGAACTACATAGACTTTCACTTTTATATATATATATATATATATATATATATTTTTTTTTTTTAATTTTAAACACTCAATTAATTAAAAATAATTTTAAATTTTATTAAAAAACTTAAAAACAATTCATTTTTATCAATTTTTTTAAAATTTCTAAACACTCAACTATTTAAAAACAATTTTAAATTTTATTAGAACACTTATTACAATTTCAATGTAAATAATATTTACAATAAAATTAATGTTAAGATCATATACCTATAAACAATATTATCCCCATATACTATATACTGATAAACCAAATATTATCTCCATTACAATTTAACTATTACAATATAATATTATAATAAACAATATTATGAATATAACATGGATGAAAGTTTATTTAACAACAAACAAATAACCTTTAATTACTATGATAATATATTATAAACAATATTATGAATATAAGTGTTGATCCACACATTAGTGATTAATATTTGCATATATTTACATTTCTTTAAACTTTTTTTTGTTTTGTTTTTCCTTTCTTCTATGAATTTTTTTTTTCTTTCTTTTCAAAATTTTGTGATACTTAGTCATTTTTGAATTATGTGGGAATAATAATGCGAAAATAAAGCAAGTTTTACATCCACAATCGCGCTACCTACAAATTGCACTTCTTACTTCTACGTCTCCCAAAACACATCTTTTACCTTTTCGTATTTAACCATTTTTCTTGAAATGTGGATGCGGTACGATCGATTATCCTATCTACATTTTTCCTATGTTTGCAGACTTGCATACCCACCAATCTGCACTCCTGGGTTCTACAAAATGCACTCATCTCTACGACCCACAAAACGACCATCTCTCATATTTAATCAATTTCCTTACTTTGAGTGCAAGGCACTTTCATTTTCACCTTTTCATCCTCGTATGCTTGCAGACCCACCAATCCACACTACCACATCCTACATAATCAAGTTCTCATTCCTCGTAATGCACCTCCATACTTAACCACTTTTCATCTGCCACGACATCACATCACCACTTCCCATCACATTTATTTCCTCGTGCCACATCAGCCACCACTTGTGAAGACATAATGCCATTATTAAATTAGCGAAGATCCCGCAAGTCTTGTAATAAATTCGAAAATATTGTCGTGCAAGACAACAACTTGAAATAAGAACTACGACGATTAAACTATCAGAGCAATACGAGGTAATTAAATAAAAACTAACATGCCAAGCTGTAAATATCGACAATAGCGCCACGTATTGCAAAAACTAAAAAGAAGAGAAAATAATGTCAAGTAAGAGAAATGAATTGTATTGCGGGGATACACTAAACACACTTAGGCGTGAAGATCAAGATTTCCAATGGTCGAGAGCATACAACTACTACAAGTCTCTCCCTTCGGCTGAGAAAAAGACGAACTTGATTTGGAATTCATGCATAGCCCTTGTTGGTTGTGTTCCAAAAGTAACATATTTCAAAGAGCTTGTTCAATGGTGTGCAAATGAATTTAAATCAAAGAAAATAATAATCCAACTTCAAGGACAACAACTCATTTCTTTAGCTCCTCTAGTATTTTCCAGAATGTTACTACTTTCTACATCCACTATGCGGTTTAAAGGCGAAGAGGCTAATGAATTCCTTAAACAACATAAGGGAGGAGAACAAATTCTTAGCAATTATCTGGCCGACCCAGGCAATAAACCTAGTGTTTCCAAGATTGAGGTAAGCTCCTTGAAATACCCATGCAAGGATTTTGCCTAGTTATTTGCTCGTATTATCGGTCTGGAATCTACAACATCTATACCGAGAAATATGATCTATGTCCTTCCCATTGCTCTGCATGAAAACACCATCATAGATTGGGGCCACATTATTTCTAGTGAAGTTTCATTTCAATTAAGTAATTTGAGAAAGACCCGGAAATTTTATATGACGTCCAACCTCATTTTTTCCATATCCTACTGTCATGTATTTGAGGACTTGCTAAGGGCAAGGAACATTGATTTTAAGATGAAACCAGTTTACACCTAGTATTTAGCCTTGTATAGGCACAAAGCTCAGTATAACTTTTACCAAGTTCACAATTATTTCATTTCAGAGTTCAAAAAATTAGTTTTTGGCCTTAGTACGTTGAGATTATCACTCGAAGCTGCCACCTTTCTCACGGAGAAAGGAGTTTTTGAGACTATTGAGGATTTCAATATTAACAGGATGTTTGGGTGTGAATAAAAATCTTTCCTTCTCCAATTTTATGTATAAGACAAGCATTTTGTTGTTGAATTTTGCAAGCAGTACATGACTTGAGCTCATTTCTTCAATGAGAAGAGGAAAAATCAATTCATTCCCATGCCTTGGAAAATTGGAGAAAGCATGGTAAAACATATATCCCATCTGAATGAACTTGCAGGTCATTTTGACCAACTCAACTTAAAATAAGCTAAACTTGTTGAGGATTTCGATCGAAATGATATGTTTACTGCACATATGGCATAAATTGGTTAGTTTTCTTATTTCACCAAAATTGAGCAAGTTAAAGAAGGAGGTGGAGATAACTTAGATCTCCCTGAGACTACGGTCGACCAAGCTTTAAATGACATAGAAAAATTGATCAATACCAATGAAGGATTCTGCCAGCATGGCATAGAAGTAGCGGATACAAATCCCAATTCACTAACCATTTCCCTAAAAAATACCTTGTTAAGAACAAAGCATAGGATCAATGGTATTGAGATTAGAAAAACATCGGCTGGAAGTTCAGACGATGGCAATGATAAGGACCTACCCAAGAAAAATATTGAAAAATATCATATTGTATATACTTCTGCCAAGAGAAAAATGAATACACAAACAACATGGTTAAGCGTACTTGAAACCCAACAAATTCCACGAGCTATGGATGTGGATGAGCTTATCGAAGAACATAGTTGGTCTGAGCAAAGATTGCTGGAAATCAGAGAAATCGTTGAAGCCCTAATCACCCAGGAGCTAGAGGTTTTCGAAGATGAATCTGTAACTTTTCATCACACGACCTATAATTGAGTGTCCAAAAGATTGTTAATTGAAAATGTTAATACAAAAAATAAAAAAGTAAGTAGAGAAATGGAAATCAACAATTCATTTCGACGCGGTTGCACCATAAAAAATTGTGCAATTCCATGATGCAATCGTAGAATCCCTAAAACAGTCTGTTAGTACTATGGAAAAGGAAAAATTGGAATTAAAACAAAGAATAAAAAAACTAGAAGCAACATTAATTCCAGGACCTTTGTTTCTCGAAACTTTGAGTACAATTCAACCAACGCTCACTTTAGAATATGTCCCATAATGTCTAAACATATGTAAAGGTTCATCAAGTTTACTATAAGAAATAAGAAAAATGTTGGAGATGGGATCCATAAAATGATTGATTTAATTCAAGAAATTTGGGATCTTGCTCAGAGAGCCACTAATTTTGCAACAAGAATTAATTTTTTTAAAGAATATCTTCAGATGGATTTAGAGAATGATGAAGGTTTCTACAAGGACGTTGTGGGTACATTCTCATCCATAGTTTCAATCTTAAGCGATACCCACAGAAGAGAGCAAAACCTTCCTTCAAATATCTAGATGAAACAAATCAATGCATGTTGGTTGAAGATTAAAAATTTGAGGGAAATGCTAGGTGAATTAGATGATTTGAAAAACAAAAGAGACGACTTATTCTTTAAGCATGTTTATCTCAAGAAAAAACTTGATGGCCCGAGTCTATTAATGGATACAATGCTTTCATCTAAAGAAACATTAATAGAACAACTTAATGTATTGAAAATTTCCTGGAAAAATGAGTTCATCGAAACAATAGAATTCTCTGAAGAGGAAGTCGAAAGGTGGATAGTTAGATACATCATAAAAAATGATGAGGTAGATGACACATTGCACCAATCAATTGTTTGAGACAAAGACAAGGCATGAGATCACGGTGGCCCCTATGAGGGAATATATTGAAGATTGGTTAAGAAATTTGATGCAGGAGCATTGCCTTCAAAGTCAACAACGCACGCGTAGAGGCAAACGAATGATAACTCATCAGGACCGAGTTTCAAATCAGCTTTTATTTCAGAGATAAACTGGTTCTTGAGATATTTTGTAAAAAACATTTTTAAAAATGTAACTTGTTTGTAAAGTCTTGAAGGACTGTAAGGGATTGCAGATATGGAGTGTTGACTCTATCTGGAAATAACTAGTAGTTATTGCAATAGGACAAAGTAGGTAACAACTTTGAATTTGATAAGATAGATTTCAGACAAGACGAGAGAGCTCATGGAGCCGGTCCTTAGATAGATTATTGTTGCATTGTAATATAAAAATATGAGTATTATGAGATGTATGAGTATTGTAAGAGATCAATAGAACATACTAGAGTAGCAGAAACACTATGTAACTTGTTTTTCATGAATGAATAGAACAGACAACCCAAATCCTTGGACTGTGTTCATTTCATGTGTGATTGAATGAATGTTATATTATGTGTGTATGATTTATTTCAGTTTGTTCATGTATGATTGTTTGAGAGATTGATTGCATGAGTTCGTGACGAAACTGGATGAGTTTCAATTGTTTCTCTTCTGATACTTGTATGCAAGGTGTGCATCTTGAACACAAGGAATGTGTTGACTGAGTCTCAGATTGACTCAGAGAAGTTCAGAGAGAATCATAGAAACTTAGACCAGGTGCAAGGTGTGCATAGCGTCAAGAAGCCAACAAGCTTCGAAGAACCAGTGCAGAAGAATGCCAGGTGGGTGAGAAGCATTTTCTTCTAAAGAAGATCCTTCGAACTGAGTTATTCAAAATCTCGAGAACGCAAGGTGTGCATGGGAGATCGAAATCCTTTCAAGGGACAAATATCATAAGAGATATCACTTTAACAAGTGTTGATGAGATCCATGAGTTGGACTCGCAGGAGAAGCAAAGGTTGAAACCTTTGAGATCTGAGAAATATTCTAAGTATGGAAGGGAGCGAAAGCTCAGGAGAGATAGTGAGTCGTCGATATAAGGGAGGATCAAACCATTGGTTTCTTTCATTGGAAAAGGAGGTTTCAGAATATCGGGAGTTTGGAGAACAGAGGAGTTTGTTTTCCAAAGTCACGAAACACGAACTTCTGATTTGAGAAGAAAAGGATCTGAGCCGTCATATCAAGGATAGGCAGAAGGAGCACTCGCAGGAGGAGATCAAATCGTAGCCGTCGGATTTGAGCGTCTGGGTCAACAACCGTTGGATCCCAAGGAAAGTGCACTAGACCACTTCCGAAATCATCGGGACCATCCATCGTCAGAGGACACGTGGCAGAAAATCAACATTTCACTGATTTGCAGGAGGGAAAGGTCAAAGGGGAGAATCGTGAGAACTCGCGAGGCTCGAGTTCACGATTTGATAGTGGCCGTCAGATCCAGAGGAGCGTGAGCCATTGATTTGGTGCTTCGAAATATCAGTATTTCGAGAGTCGAGAGCGAGAGCGATTTTGTCTGAGTCACATTGAGGTTTGGACCTCGAGAGAACGGAGGTGAATCACATTGAGATTTCCCGATACACGAAATCCCGATGCGATCTGGACTGTCAGATCATGGAAGAATTGGGACCGTTGATCTGTGGCAAGGAGATATCGACATTTCGGATATTGGGTGAAGGGAGAAAGCTACATCACAAATCCCCGATACATGAAATCTCGACATGCTTGAGGTTGATCCCCGGGTCACAACCGGTGGTCATACGAAGGAGGAGCTAACAGGCGCTAGGCCCCTATCGGGAAATCGGAGATCGGGAGAGTCGAGGTGACTCACACGCAAGGACCTGATATGCGATTTCACGACGCACCTTTTGATTAGGCTCTTGGTCATAGGTAGTGATCATGTGGAGAAGGATAATGGAGGAGCTATCATGCGCTAGGCCCCCATCAAGATTTCAGAGGTTGGGAGAGTCTGGTGTCTCACCTGTAGGATACCCAAAATGCGAAATCACGAAACTCCCTTTGAGAGGCATGCGGTCACAACCCGTGGTCGTGTGGAAGGAACTTGTGCCCAGTGCTTGTTTGCGTGGGTGTAATTCAGAGAGGGCCTATGGATTTTTTTAGTGGAGGTTCCAACAGGGACTCAAAAGAGCCAATCTAGCTCAGCTTAGTAAAGATCTAGTGACTGGGAGATCGGCAGGCCCTGCTGAGGTAGGGGAGCTGCATCAGGTGGTATCAGAGAGAGATTTTGAGTTTGTTTGCAGACAACAGAAAAAATGAGAAAGGAGGTAAATCGATATCATTTGTGGTATCAAGAAGTTGATTTCTGTTTGTAGGTGACACAGTGAAAATCATGCCACCCAGAAGGCGTAGAGCGAATGCATAAATGGAAGAATAAATAGGGCGACTCCGAATGAGACTGGATGCCATGGAAACAACACAGAGGAGAGCACCAGACGTTGGAGATAATAGTGAAGTTGAGAGTGAAGAAGAGGTCGAAGAAAATGTAGCAGAGGATGCTGCACAAGATCGTTTCATAAAAGCTCTTTCAAAAATAGGAGCCAGAGAAAGAATAGAGGTACCTATGTATGAAGGCAATTTGGAAGTTGAAGAATTGTTAGATTGGGTACGTGCTATGGAAAAATACTTCGATTACGAAGATATCGAAGAAGACAAGATGGTGAAGCATGTAGTGACAAGATTGAAAGGCCATGCAGCGTTATGGTGGGATGAACTGCAAGCCGAACGCAGGAGAAATGGTAAGCATAAAATTAAAAAATGGGATAGGATGGTAGCCAAGCTGAAGGCCAAATTTATCCCGAAGGACTATCAAATCAATCTGTTCAGGAGATTGCAGAACCTGAAACAGAGGGGCTTATCAGTGAAGGAGTACACTGAGGAATTTTACAGACTGAACATAAGGGCTGGACAGAAAGAGAATGAAGATGAAAAAACAACTAGATATATCAATGGGTTGAGATATGAAATACAAGAGGAGATCAACATGATGTCGGTTAGTACAGTCGATGATGTTTATCAAGCAACCTTAAAAGATGAAGAGAAATTAGCCAGGAGACAAAGCCAACGAAGCAGAGGAAAAGGAACCAACATAGAGAAGTTCCAGAAGCCGAAGCCTGAAGCTGACAAACAACATAGTCACCATGAGAAGGGTGGGAATTCTAAATAAGGACAGTATGGATGAATAAGTTCTTTTTCTAGAGGAAGAGGAAGAGGAAGAGCCAGAGGAGGCGTGGTTAAATGTTATACCTATGGAAAAGAAGGATAGAAATCTTCGGAATGTCCTGACAGAAAAATAGGAGGTGGAGAAGCACACATTGTTGAAGCACAGAAACATGTGGAAGCAGAAGCAGCATAAGGAGGAAGGAACCTCATGATGAGGAAAATTCTTCTTAAACCAGAAAAGGAACCAGAGGAGCCAGTTCAACGAACAAGTCTGTTCATAACTGCTCGCAAAGTGAAAGACAGAGTTTGCAAGGTGATCATAGATAGTGGGAGCACTGGAAATCTAGTATCCACAGATATGGTGGAAAAGCTGGAGTTGAAGACAACTGCACATCCAAACCTGTACAAGGTATCATGGTTACAGAAAGGACATCAAGTAATGGTAAGTCAACAATGTCAAGTTGAATTTAAAATAGGAGGTTACAAGGATGAAATATTATGTGATGTAATTCCTATGAATGTTTGTCATATTTTATTGGGGAGGCCGTGGCAGTATGACCGAAAAGTTGTTCATGATGGAAGAAAGAATACCTATACCCTAGAAAAGAATGGCAAGACACATATGTTGCTACCCATAGAAGACAAAGAACAAAAGAGAGAAGCTAGTTCAAGCATACTTCTCATGAGTGGGAAGGAGCTCTTGAATGAAGTCAAGAAGGAGAAAGAAATGCAGTTTGCTGTAGTGAGGAAGCCTAGAGTTATCCTTACAAATAATTTTGTAGAAGACTTTCCTGTAGAAATTCAATAACTGTTAGAAAACTTTGCTGATATAGTCGTGGATGAGTTACCACACTCATTACCACCTATTAGGAGTATAAGCCATCATATTGACCTTATTCCAGGAGCTAGTTTACCAAACAAAGCAGCTTATAGGTTGACACCTAGAGAGAATGAGGAAGTAAAAAATTAAGTCCAGGAGTTGTTGGATAAAGGGTTAATCAGGGAAAGCCTAAGCCCATGCATAGTATCGACTGTGTTAAGTCCAAAGAAAGATGGAGGATGGATAATGTTTACAGATTCCAGAGCCATCAACAAGATAACCATTAGGTACAGATTTCCTTTACCGAGGATGGATGATTTGATGGACTGTTTGAGTGGAGCTAGCTATTTTTCCAAGATAGACTTGAAAAGTGGATATCATCAAATAAGAATGAGAGAGGAGATGAATGGAAAACAACATTCAAGACAAATGAAGGATTGTTTGGATGGTCGGTCATGCCATTTGGATTGACTAATGCACCCAACACATTTATGAGATTGATGAATGAAGTGTTGAAAGACTTCATAGGAAAATTTGTGATAGTATATCTGGATGACATACTAATCTTCATTAAGACAAAGGAAGAACACTTAAGACATTTGACATCAGTGATGGAAAAGTTGCAGCAGGAAAAATTGCTGATAAATCTGAAGAAAAGTTCTTTTATGAAGAAATAACTCATATACTTGGGTTTTGTGATCTCTTCAAATGAATTGAAGATGGATCCAGAAAAGGTGAAAGCAATCAGAGAATGGCCATCGCCAATCAAAATATTTGAGGTAAGAAGTTTTCATGGGTTAGTAAGATTTTACAGAAAGTTTATCATAAATTTCAGCGGTATATGTGCACCCATGTTGGACACTGTGAAGAAGAAACACAAGTCCTTTAGTTGGACAGAGGAAGCTGAAAAAAGTTTCAAAGTGTTGAAGGAGAAAATCACAGAGCAGCCAAATATGGTCTTACCAGATTTTGGAAAAACATTTCAGGTGAGATGCGATGCAAGTGGATTAGCTATTGGAGCAGTCTTGAATCATGACAATAAGCCAGTTGCTTATTTCGGTGTGAAACTAAATGACACAAAGAAGAAGTATTCCACGTATGAAAAGGAATTTTATGCAGTGATTCAATCTTTCAAAAAATGGAGGCACTATCTAATCCTAAAGAATTTGTCTAGTAATCAAGCTTTGCAATTTATTACTAGGCAAGAAAAGTTGAATCAGAAACATGCAAAATGGGTAGAATTTATGCAGAATTTTACTTTTGTTATTAAACACATTGTTGGAACTGCTAACAAGGTTGCAGATGCTTTGAGCAGAAGGAGTTTGATTGTATAGTAATTCCAAGTGGAGACTGTTATCACTGAAATTTCGTCCGGACATGGCGACAAGAACTCAACATCATCAAAACAGGAATGAAGCTATTCATGGCACTGAATCACATTCACAACATTGCAAAAGGGTCAAAAACTATACAAAGTAACC
The DNA here is from genome assembly GCA_009831015.1 of Picea engelmannii. Taxonomy (NCBI): domain Eukaryota; kingdom Viridiplantae; phylum Streptophyta; class Pinopsida; order Pinales; family Pinaceae; genus Picea; species Picea engelmannii. Next base: position 15,604 of record ML789544.1, read on the forward strand.
AAAAATTGAAGGGCGCTTTACAGAATCTGGGTGCGCGCGCACATGCGCGGAACAACAACGTACCATTAGCGCATGCACGCACGACGCGCGACTGTTGGCGCAAAAACTCGCACACCTGCTAAATGGTGCATTTATTGAAATTGGTCGGCCTCCCAACCACTAATGGATCAGCTCCCAAGCCGTTTTGACATCAAATCTGAGCTGAATCCGCATGGTAGGCTGGTCAAAGACCTAATTGAGCCCTAAAGAGCCCCTCTTCACACTTCAAAGGGGTTACATAATCACCCAATTCTTTGCTATAAAAAGCCATGAAGAAACATCATTTTCTCAAGGAATTCCATGTATTGTTATGCCGCTAAGATTGTTAAGGACTCATTCTTTGACAATAACACCTTTGGCACCATTTCATTGAGTTATCCACCTCTCCCTTAAGTGGATATTCTTTGAGTTCTTTCATCATCATTTTCATCTTTTTCATTGTAAGGAGAGCAAGTTTGTGAGGGCCTCAAGAGCCTTCCTTTGGAGGAAGAAGGAACCACAGTTCCCTTTCTTCATTGCGCTTTGGATTTCATCAATAGATCAGCCTAAAAAAATTGGTGATATTGGTCCATTGTGTTTGTTATTTCTTTTTTATATGCTCATAGTTTTAGTTTGTTTTAATTTAATTCTTGTTTATTGTTTATTGTTTTTATTTCTCTAACCCTTTCCTCTACAGCTGTCATGCCTAGAAAGACCCAACTGGGCATGTAAGCACCTTTTATTTGCTCACTTAGTGACGAATTGGGTGCAAACAGATTGGCGACTCCACTGGGGAGAAGGTATCAATTCCTCCCTCATTTGGGTTTATTTTTCTTTCCTGTTCATTTCATTAACTTGCAGGTTCACAAACCGGCCTCTGTCGACCTGCTAACTAGTCAATTCACAAGAGAATTGGGAGAAATCCATCCGAATTTTTCTTCTCGACCATTTGCCACAGGCGCGCATCGTGCGCGCATGCGCCTTCTCAACAATTTCTCTCTGCGCGCATGCGCTTTCTGGCTCAATTTAAATAGCGCCCATGCGCTCTATGCGCCTGTGTATGAACCAGTGGGCGCGCATTTGATCTTAATTTCACATTGTAAGGTCTTGGGGTGTGGGGAAAGTCATTTTCCTTCTTAAGAATGATGATATGCATGCTCTAAATACTGCACCACTTAGACCCCTCAACTTATAAAGGGGATAATCAAACAAACATAGGCAATTAGGTGGATAAAAATAATTTTCCCTTATTTGTTTTTTGCCACATGGATGGCTTGCTTTGATTTATAATCTAAGTTGGACAATCATACTTAATCACATCTAATTCACATTTGGGACTAGAAATTGAAATAACAATCTTGAGTATGCTCTTCTCTTGCGCCATCAAGCGATCTTGAGAACCAAAAAAGGATTGCGAAAACGGTTTCATCTCCCTTAAACAAAATTTCAAAACTTTTAGGAGAGGACAAAGGCCCTTTTGGGACCCCTCTTAGTTTCATTTTTCAAACATATCCTAAATTTGTAACAGGCCCATACATGCCCACATGTCACAAAAGTAGGATAGTTGTTGCAATTTTGCTTTCTTAGATAAAAAAACTAGGAGAGTTTAAAAAGTTTGTAACGGGCCCACACATGCCCACATGTTCAATCTAGGATAGTTTCATGATTTTTCTAGATTAACTCACACATAGGGAGTTAAAGGATAGTAACGGACCACAATGTCCACATGCTAGTTTCCTAGGGCTTTTAAAAATTCCGCAAGGTTGTACCAATGATATCTAGCTGATTAGGTAATCACACTCTTGTAAGGACCAAGCGATGTCCACATGTAGCAAGGTGACATCTAATTAACTAAAATTTGGCGCACTTACACTCACACACAAAAAGTCACTTTTACCCTCACATAGTCTCTTCTCGAAACATGGAGGTCTAAGTAGGTTTCCTTCAAAGGGATTCTGAAAACACCCCATCTTTTCTTGACAGGACTATCCACTCCCACTTTTAATCAAACGAGGTTGGTTTTCACCCCCAGCCTCACAAAACAACTTCATCTAAAATATTTCTAAACAACTCACTAAGTTGTCCTCCACAGGAGGTGCCAAAATAAAATTTTAGTCTAGGTAGGATTTCGGGGGTAGGCATCCAAATAACCCCCCGTTATCTGGTTCTCACATTTTCAAA